>JAKSZP010012392.1:0-56892 GCA_022478985.1 Massospora cicadina
GTCTACAATCTATTCAACTTGAGACATCCTAAACACCTCAGAGTCAGTCTCAAACTCAGAATTATACTCAAGACAGCGTTTCTAACACGTCTGCAAATAGCTGAACTGATACTCATCTCAAGCAATTGGAAGCACATACCAAGGCGATTTGTACCACTGATTAGTAATTAATTTGATTGAAAACTCTATCAACATTAAAAACTAATTTTGACATAGATCAACAAAGCCCACATACCCAAGTTATTTAGTCAGCTATTATTATAGGTCCAACTAAACCAACAAAGCCCCCATGCCCATTTCATCATAGTCAGATATAATTAAGTGGAATCTCTAGGCCACAAATCCCAAGTTTGCTATACTTGGGATATTATCAATTTATAAGTACCAACGATTTATATCCAGTCAACCATTTAACAGTCCATATCTACCCCTTCTGGCCATTAAGTCTTTTTGAACACTGAGCTAGAAGGGGAAGTACTGAGTGGTTTATATGGGAACTCATTAGGCTCTATCATCAAACATGGTTTGAGCTGCACGTGGCTCCAGGGTTTATACTACTGGGACATAGGGAGATTAGGGTTTTGTTAACAAAACTCCAGAGTGAACCAAAGCAAATCCACTGCCACCAAACTGTAGTGTATTTACACCTGATTCCCATAGACGAGGTTTGTCAGGTTCATGATTTCAGGTCACTGGATGAATTTTGTCCCACGGCTGAGACCCCTGCTTACATACTAATGGTAATACTGCGAAATAATTTAATATGTCTATTGGAGGAACAAAAAGACCAAGCAAAAGCTTTATTTCAGAAGTATAAGGAAATTTTTGCTGTCAACGGTCATTATTTAGGATGTGCTCAGGGGGTGGTCCATTGAGTAGACACAGGAGATCATCCTCCTATAAGATCTTGGCTGATCCGCCAATCATGGGCAGTGGAAGATGTGGTTACTGATGAAAATGACAAGTTGATAGCTAAGGGATGCTCAAACCATCCAGAAGCCCATGGGCTTCGCCTGTTCTAATTGTAAAAAAGAAGGATAGTACCAACTATGTAGTAATAGACTACTGGAAGCTCAATAATTTTACAAAAAAGGACTTGTACCCCTTTCTAAGAATCAATGATACTTTTTTTTGTTTAGGGGAGCCCATTATTTTCTGCGATGGACTTGCTATCAGTTTACTGGCAAATCGCGTTACCTTTGCAGAACAGGAAATTGCGCAATAATTACATCTAAAGGCCTTTTTTAACTGACGCGGATGCCTCAGGGGCTGTGCAACAACCCAGCTACGTTTTAGCGATCCATGGACACTATTATTGGTTACCTGAAAATGTCATGCGTCCTAGTATACCTTGACAATATTAACGTTTTCTCTCAAACATTTTGAGCATCTTGAACGTCTTGAAGCAGTATTCCGCTGGCTGGTTGAGGCGAACATTATAATTAAAACTCAAAAAAAATAATTTTTAAAGATCAGCTGGAATACCTGGGGTTTGTGGTAGACTCAAAAGGGAAAAACCACAACTGTCTAAGGTGGAGGCCATCAGAAAAATGACTACTCCCAATAGTAAGTGCGACATACAGGTATTTTTGGGAATGGATGGTTACTACCTGCACTTTATCCCTGATTTTAGCTGTATTGGGGGGCTGCTATTTAAGTTGTTAAAAAAAGACGCTGTGTACAAATGGATGGAACGTCGTCGATCTGCTTTCAATACACTCTATTTGGCATTGATCAGCACACCAGTGTTATGATATCTAAATTTTGATCAGGAGTTTGTCATTCAGATGGATGCATCCCTCTCCACTGTTAGGGCAGTATTTTCTCAGAAAGACGATGATAAAGAGGAACATCCTGTTGCATTCTGTAGTTGAAGTCTGAGCTGTCATGAGTTTAATTATACTGTGACTGAGTGGGATTTCTTAGCAGTGATCTATGATGTATATGCAATTCAGAGTCTATCTGCATGAGGTAAAGTTTAAAGGCATAACAGATCATGCATTATTATGCTGGTTGCAGAATCTCAAAGAACCTGAAAGACATTTGGCTCAATAGGCTTTCAAGTTACAAGCTTATGATTTTGGGTTTCTCCACTGGCTGAGAGCGAAGCATCAGAACGCTGACTGATTATCTCTACCAACTATTGCGGTGACAGCAGACCTCAGCAACTTGATGTATGATAAAAAGCTCAGCAGAAAATATGACGTTAAACCGCCCCAAGTAATCAAAGTGTTAAAAGAGATCTGCATGAATACCTTCCAACAGAATGGAAAGCTGTACAAATGAATCAGCGATTCTATGGTGAACTTTCCATGCCCCTCAGCATGACTGGGAATCATTATGAGTGAGCACAAGGCAGTTAGAATGGTGGAGTGCATAAGACTATGGAGTTGTTATGCCCCTTAGTATTATTGGGAAAGTATGAGTTTTGATGTTTTTCTAACTATTTCCTGCTGCAATCAGTGCCAAGTGGAGAAGCCATTCCACCATACAACAGCATATCAGTTAGTGTAACCACATTTCTATGCACATGGTTTCCCTTGAGGTCATTGGCCCCTTTCCAACAGAAGCCAACCTTTATAAATACATTCATCCAGTGACCTGAAATCATGAACCTGACAAACCTCGTCTATGGGAATCAGGTGTAAATACACTACAGTTTGGTGGCAGTGGATTTGCTGGTTCACTCTGGAGTTTTGTTAACAAACCCTAATCTCCTCTCCCAGTAGTATAAACCCTGGAGCCACGTGCAGCTCAAACCATGTTTGATGATAGAGCCTAATGAGTTCCCATATAAACCACTCAGTACTTCCCCTTCTAGCTCAGTGTTCAAAAAGACTTAATGGCCAGAAGGGGTAGATATGGACTGTTAAATGGTTGACTGGATATAAATCGTTGGTACTTATAGATTGAAAATATCCTAAGTATATCTGAACTTGGGATTTGTGGCCTAGCAATTCCACTTAATAATATTAGACTATGATGACACAAGCATGGGGGCTTTGTTGGTTTAGTCAGACCTAAAATAATAGCTGGCTAAATAACCCAGGCACGTGGGCTTTGTTGATCTATGTCAAAATTAGTTTTTAATGTTGATAGAGTTTTCAATCAAATTAATTACTAATTAGTGGTACAAATCACTTTGGTATGTGCTGCCAATTGCTTGAGATGAGTATCAGTTCAGCTATTTGCAGACGCATTAGAAACGCTGTCTTGAGTATATTTCTGAGTTTGAGACTGACTCTGAGATGTTTGGGATGTCTCAAGTTGAATGGATTGTAGACCCTCCGACAAATTCATTACTTTCTCTAGCCAAGTGCCATTGAAATTGAGGCGTCATGGGTAAGATATTGTGAACATCAAACCCTATAAATTATCCCAAGTTAGTACTAATAAAATAATCAAATATCAATCATCAAATATTCCTACAGTTATATAGTTTAATTTATAAACTTTTTGTATTAATATTTACGTTGTACTAAGTTGAGGATTTACTTGGGATCAGGAAGATCAGGGCAGCGTGCCATTGTCTAAGTAATGACAGAATAATACAGCCTCAAGTGTGATTACTAAGGAGTTATAAATTAACTATAGTCACCATCTGGTTTATTGTCTTCATACAATAGACGTTCAAAACTCCACCTCACGCAGAAGAAGAACCAGCCATCCTTAATAGACCAAAAATTCAACAAGTGGCTCTCATGGCTGGCAATGCAGATGGTGACCACGCAGAACAGGGGAGCAACCCCTGGCTATATCAATTTTTGAAAGATGGATTATAAATTTTCAAGACTCAGCGGATATAATGAGTCATTAAATTGATAATCTTACTTAGAAATTACTTTTATCAATAAGGCAAATAATGATCTACATAAAGAAGTGGATGAGTTAATGAAGAAAATCATAGAAAAATATCAAGTCATTTCTACTCTTCAATTGCAAATTCCAATTTGAATGAGAAAATTACAATGTTGAAAGATTGTCAAAGCCAGCATGCCCAAAGCAAAAATATGGATAGTAATGCATCTGAACATTATTAAATTGATTATGAGCCACATCATTAACTGCAATGTAGAATGGTTGCTTTGGCCAACCCAAGTTCCTCTAGCCATGATGCAGTGCCTCAAACCCTAGTACATCTGGCCCAAGCCATCAAAGAAGCAATTCTGATAACCATGGGCGGGAAAGTGATAATTACAAACCAGCAAACCTGCCTGCATTTGACAAGAATGGAAGTATCACCACATTTGTCAAACGTTTTGAATTGGCTATGTATGGGGCCAGCGACCGCAACAAAGCAGCTACTATGATTAACTGCTTAGATCAGTGGAGCATTGAGTTGATTATGCTTAATATCAATTAAAATCCAACCTATGCAAAAGTCAAAGAGGCTGTGCTTTATGAATTCAGAGGTCCAGAACGGATGTCAACCATAAAGTCTAAATTCATGAATATTCGCTTTAAGAAAGATGAAGCCATTGAAGAATTTGCAGATTGATTCTATCATGAAGCGCAAGTTCTCCTAGGCGCCAAGGCTATGGTCGATTTTGACGCTAAGATTGTATTATAACATGCGGTACAACCTTTATAAAATTTGTCAAACGTTTTAATGCCTACCTTTGTACAAAATCTTACAACATCTGAACTAGTTGATTATCTGCGCAGATGTTCCCAGAATTATGGCCCTCCTAATACTGGTTACAAATCAGGACCTGTCTCTATTGGGAAATCCATTGAAGCTACTAAGAAGATTGAAAATGATTTGCCTGTGAAAACTGGGCAGAACTCAGATACAAATCCCACACGCTCAATTAATGATACTACCTGCTATTTTTGCAACCATAAAGGGCACTTTGTCTCTTGATGCCATCAGCGCAACGCCAATCTAGTCCTTCTTGATAATGTTCAGGAGAAGGGAAAAGAACAAGCACAATAGATGTGGGACACTCTATTGTGCCAGAAAAACAGTCCCACCTTATCAACAAGAATATGCAGGCCATGGGGCCTCGCTTAACAATGAAACAAATTCCATTACAGTACCAAATGAATATTCTACAAATGTACATGCGGAAACTCGCTCTCAGAGTAAGATTGTCATACCTGAGGCCTCTGAAGTAGTAGCTAAACCATATGTGCAACAAATAATTGAACATATTCCAGTAGAAGGGCCAAGCAATGCATCAGATACCCCAAGCCTGAATGGGGTCAATATAGCAATGCTGATTGACAAATTCATTCATGAATGTCCTAGTATTGGAAATACTCTGAAGAACATTTAAAATTCTCTATATTCTTCACATATTCACTTAGTAAATTCTATTGATTCCTACTACTCTGAGTGCACTTACGTGGATATTCTGGTCAACAAGATCAAAGTTGTTGCTATTGTTGATAGCGGAGCACCTGTAAACATTGTTTCCACAAAGTTGGAGAAGAAACTGAAAATTGTGCCAGACATTGACCATCATTGGGAATATGGGACTGCGGGCCTCAACAGCACTAAGAGTGAAGGAGCTTACAGCGCCTTGCCACTGCAATTTGGAGATTTAGTAGTAGCAGCACCCGCAATAGTGCTTCCAAACACCAATTATGACATCTTAATTGGAACGAGTTTTTAAGGACCTATGGGATATCATGCGATTTTAAAAAAAATTCTTAACAATATTAGGGTAATCACTTCCGATTTATTACTCTCATGACAATATAAAGACTGTAAGCCGTCATCAAAATTTTATCAATATATCTTATGCTGATGGAATAATACCAGTAGGATATATTCAGAGGGGAAATTGAAGCCATTCCATGCCAACTGCTATAAATGAAAATCGAAGAATACCCCTATGTGTGAATAAGGATGCTACAATAGCTCCAGGCCATCAACTGGTTATGAAGACTAGGACCACGCTGGATATTCCAGAAGGACTATATGGGGAGGTTATGTCCAGGTGGCATCATTCTCATATGAAACCATGTGTGACACCTGGAATATTTATACCAGGGCATGGGGAAATTGATGTCCTATTAGCAAATTTGACCAGCTGAAGTATTAAGGTCAAGAAATATCAAGTGGTTGCATTTGTGCATCTGTTTCCAAGGGATGAATTAAAATCAACCATCAAATTTGGTGATTTATCTGAGCTAGGCTTACCAACTGAAACCCTTGGCGCACATACTGTAATCCCTTGAGAATTGTTTACCAGATTATCAGAACAACAGAAGGATGAAGCACTAGAGTTGTTTGAACGATACTCCAAAATTTTTGCCAAAAATTATCAAGATTTAGGTTGTGCAAAAGGAGTCCAGCATTTTGTTGACACTGGGGACCATGCGCCTATTAAGATGAGGCCAATTCAGTGCCCCAGGGCTAGCGACGAAATAGTTGGGGAAGAATTAGAAAAATTGCTAAAAAGCGGAATGATTGTGCCATCTAAGAGCCCATGGGACAGTCCAGTTTTAATCATGAAAAAGATGGCAGCAATTGAGTTGTGATTGATTATCAACACCTAAATGCCATTACAAAAAAAGGATCTCTTTCTGCTAAACATCACTTTTTGAAAATCAATTAGCCTTGAAATTTAGCTCCACTAAAGAGATTTACGAAAACTATTAGCAGATATGGCGGGAAACCCCACAAAAGAACCCGCGGGCTTGGCCAAATGAGCCAGCACCACCCCTCAAATGAAGCAACCCCCGGTTACCCACCTCAGGGTCAACCAGAATCACCTACTCTCAAGCAGCGGCTGTGAAAGCAGGCACCACCCCCCAACCTGGAGCTACTTCAACTAGCGCCAGTTCACCTGATAGCACTTCTGCAACCTGCACGCCCAACAGCTCTGCGTGCGCTACCTCCCACCAACCCGCTGGGCCTACAACCAAGGAGGCCATCACCCACGCTGTTTTAATGGCGTCTGCTCAGTTGAATGCAACTCAGCCCATCCAGGCATTCACCTCCCCCATTGTGTCAGCTAATTCAGCCCCATCTATTATTGCTGACGCCGTGTTTCTGGCTCCCCTATGAGGGGCAATACCCAGCTACCTGCCCACAAAACCCTCAGATGTAAGGTTGGATTAGCCGCACATTCTGATTCACTAAGCACCAAATTGGGACAATCTACTCTTCCCAATGGGGATTCAAATGGTTCAGATTTTGGAACTTCACACCAGTTCCAATCTCACCCGTCCCATTTAAACCCCGTAATTGGCACTTCTCAAGTTGGCACTTTATCTCCATATGCTGAAAACGACCAATTCACCAATCAGCCAGTGAGTTTTGCCCACGAAATCACAGCAAATACTCAGGCTGATTTTCCCCAAATAGATTGGGATGGTGATGAAACATCGCCCTCCTCCCAATTGGCTGGAGTTAATTCCAATATGGATAGTCCTCCCCAATTTAGTGAGGCCCAACAATCCGCCCCTCAATTTAATATGACGCCAGCAACTGCTGATACATTCCAGCAACAGGGAAACTCTGCAAACTTGTCCAAACCACCAGAATTGCATTCAACCATGATTGCAGCCCAAAGCAAACACAAAAGTACCAAAGGAGCCACTGGGGCGTGGCAAAAACCTCTGGCACCAACGCTATTCAAATCTGATCCCCGTGAAGTGGCGTTTATTGTTGATGTTAAGAAGAAATGGGCCGAAACTAGAGCGCAAAAAGCTCTGCCTCGCTCAACCCTCTCCCACATGATTCGCCTTTATTATGGGCATAACCTTGTTGAATTCTATATGGAGTAGACTTCTCATACTTTGCAGCGATCGCGGAGACATTCCCAATTGACACCACCATCCATGAATCAGTGGAGGGCCACTACATCGATGTGGGCTTCACTGAAGCTGCCCTTGCTGATCATGCTGCCACCCTCCAGGTCATTATTCCACATGGATCTCTTCGCATCTCCTGCACACGCTCTCACCTGGATAAAATTTCATGGGTTACTTTTTCCAACCTAATAACGACTGTTAATACTGAGTCTCTTAAACTGGCGCTCTATCGTGGTTTAATGGAGTTTGGGTTTGTTCTTTCAGTGGACTTTAGCGTCCCCTCTTACTATGCTCCCACTCAAAGAGCTCGCACCACTAGGGCGTCGTTCATCCCCTCCCCCACTGTATCCCGCAACATTGGGGTTATTCCTCATGTGGCGGTAGTTGGGGCATGCCCTAAGATCTTTTTTGTTGACCCTGATCAGGTGCGCCCCCGGTGTTCATGGTGTAACGCCCTTGAACACCTGTATAGTGGCTGCACAGCTCGAAAACAAGCCCTCTTAGCCACCACCCAGGGGCCTAAACCAGGCCAAAAACGATCCCACGTGGCCGCAGCAGCAATTCCACAACCCACACAATGGGTTCCCGTTCAAGACTTGTCCCCTGAGGCCTTACGCCTAGCAGTTGAAACAGCTAACCCCACTATTGGTACGGGATACCTTCGCGCTCATGCCCCCCTTCCAGTGGGCACCCCCTCCAATCTCCCAGAGTCAACTCCCTCTCTCACCAAGCGCAAGGCATCTCCCACAGGGCGCCCCTCGTCAGCCACCCCCACTCAGGGCTCCGCGGCACCCCCACCAACCTCAACCAGCAATTTATCGCATCAACCCTCAGCTCTCAATGGAGCTATGCCCACCAGCGTGGACTGGCAACCCGCGGCCTGCGGTAGAAGTGCCACCTCAAAGAGTCCTACCCCAACCCCACAGTCCATTTCTCGTGGCTCCTTTGCAGTGTTGGAGGAAGTGAATATAGACCCAGACTCATCAAATGGGGACACCGCGGAGGTCGCCATTGAGCACCCTCAGATCCTTCCCCTGCAACGGAGCGGGGGCAGCATCCTAGGCTGGCTTACTGGGTCCTCCGCCCCCCCACCCTCTCCTTCCCCTCAGAACCCTCGAAGCTCCTCACAGATTGCAGCTAATAGTCAAGCTAAAGGACTCAAAACTAGCCGCCTCACATCAGCAGGTTTAAGCGCTGGCAACCCCCCAGGACATGGAGGGGAACACTATGAGTCCCCATGGCAGCACCCTGGCCCTGCAATCCATCAATGTGGATGGGTTGCGGGACTTTAAGTGGAGATCCCACCTCCTCCGCAACTTCAGGTCAGCACAAATTGACATCGCTGCTGTCCAGGAGCCCCATATCCTCCCATACGAACAATCTGCATGGAATGAACAGTTTGGAGGCAACTCCTTCTGGACAAACCATGCCGCCCTTATTGTTTTGAATCCCCGGGTTAAAACCCATACTTTTTCACAATATCTAGGTGGCTGCCTCATACTGGCCAAACTCACCACTCCTGGCTTCTCTTTCTTCGCTGCAAACATCTACCTGCCTAATGCAGGTTAGGAGCAAAACCGGCTCTTGGAAGATCTCGTCCAACTCAATCTCCCACGGAATACAGTCCTCTTGGGAGATTTCAACACAACCATAAGTCGCGTCTGTGACTCTTACCCCCTGCAGTAAAGGAACGCCCTGGATCAAGTCGCCTCCAGGATTTCCTTCGCCTGAGTGGCTTTATGGATGCGCTTCCACCCTCCGCGTCTGGCCTAGGTTGCATGACTAGGATCCAGTATGATGGAGGAGCTTTCCAGTCAGCGTCACGCATAGATATGGCACTAATTGGCCACCTGCTAATTGGTCGCGTCTCCTCTACCATCTCTCATGACAACCATCTGAGTGATCACAGGTCACTCACCGTTGTCCTCACCACCACGCTTATACTGTCGCGTAGGTTCTGGCCTAGGGTTGCTCCAGCTCTTCTCAACAACCCCTTCACTAAGGAGAAGCTGTCTATGACCATCCGGGAGACTCTCACCTCCCCCTCCCACCCCACCTGCTTGACCACAAGGCTAGATGGGCGGTGACCAAGGAGGACATCACCCGCGTTGCTTACAACTGTGCCAAAGCCCAGATGACCGCAGCTCGCGCCAGAGTCAAAAGGGCGGAAGCCAGAATCAGACATCTGGAGCGAAACTGCCAGCCTTCGCCCTCTCCCAGATGGTTGGAAGACTGGGAAGCGGCGCAGGAAGCACTTCGCTTGGAGCTCACACTGCAGGAAGAACGGTCAGCAAACTTTACAACATCTCGTTACTATGCTCAATGGGAACTCCCCACCCGCTTCTTCTTTCAAAAAAGAAAGCCCAGTCAACAGCGCAGGATATTACTGCACTGAAGATTGGCACTACAACCAATTCGGATAAGGAGGAAACCACGCAGGAACTACTCCGCTTCTACTCCAGCCTCTTCCATGCCACCCAGGTAGACCCGTCGGACATCCAAGACTTCCTGTGGCGGGCTCCAGAGCCGCCCATTGACCCACGGGCTGATGAGGCTCTACTGGCGCCTATTTTCATCCAGGAGGTGATGGAAACACTTCTGAAATCCCCACGGCTTAAAGCCCCAGGCCCAGATGGAATACCCTTTGAGGTGTACCTTCTGGAACCTGCGGTGATAGCCAGAACCCTCCGCGACCTCTTCGCTGCACTCTTGGTGAATGGCGAGGTCCTCCCCGACTCCAGAGGCTCAATCATGACCCTCATTCACAAGAAGTCAAACCGTGAGAACCTGGAGAACTGGCGCCCCATATCATTGATCAACACAGACCATGAGCTCTTCACGAAGCTTCTGACCAACCGCATCATCAAATGGGTGTCACCTCGCCTCTCCCCATCCCAGCACGGTTTTATTCCGGGGAGGTCATTATGGGACAACTATAATGACCTTCACGTGACTTTGACTGCTAACTCTCATAAGGTGAATGGCTTTGTGGCTCTCCTGGATATGGAGAAAGCATATGATTGGGTGGCCTGGAAGTATATTGATGCTTCCCTGGCCCGCTTCCACTCCCCCTCGCAGCTAGGCGCTGGATATCAGCGCTCTATGACCAGCTCCACACCAGAGTCCTGGCGCCAATGGGTTTTACAGTGGCAGTACCAGTTGGACAAGGTCTCCGGCAAGGGGACCCCCTGAGCCTTATCCTTTTTAACATCACCCTCGACCCCCTCTTGGCCTCTTTACAGGACAAGCTAACAGGGATTCTGGTCCCAGGTAAAGCCCCCACCCGCACCATGGCATTTGCAGATGACACCGCCATTGCATAAGGCTGCCCTGGGGATAGTGCCCTTGATGCTGTGACCATTGAGAGGTACACCAAGGCGTCCAACGCCATGGTCAACACCTCCAAGACAATAGTTGTACAGGTCGGCTCCCCCACCTTCCCCCACCATTTGGTATTGAACCTGTGCGCGGTACCTTCCGTCACTTGGGCGTTCTCACCAACCAACAAGGAGTTTCTCTAAAAGACAATAAGGACTCTTTCCTCGCAGCAGTTAACTCCAAGATTGCCAGCTGGAACCAGCGGCACATCACCCCCAGGGTCGAGTTCTGATGGCCAATGTGTTCCTCCTCTCCAAAGTCTGGTTCCTAGCGCACGTCTGCCCATTCACAGATGCCTTTTATACGCGGCTCAATGTACTCCTCCGCTGTTGGATCTGGGGCTCAAACCATCCAACAATGGCCCTCTCAACCATTGCCCAACCCTGCAATGAAGGGGGCCTAGGGCTTCTGGACATGCGATCCCACGCCACCACAATCTTCCTGAAGTTCCTATGGCCGATTGTCTGCTGGGACGCGACCCCCATGCCCCAATGGGCGCCCGCCCTCCGCCAGTCAGTGTCAGCAGCTCTGGGTATTCCTAGAGCATCTCTGACCTCATTAGGGGAGTGGCTCATAAACCACCTAGGCCATCGCCTGAAACCATCCTCATCCCCCTACTGGAACCAGGCTCTCCTTGCCATAAAACGAGTAGGCGTGCGGATCCACCATGCCTTCCCATACAGAAGGGAAGGCCCTGGCCTCAGCCCCCGTCGCCATGCAATTGTGCACAATAGAGAAGTTGTCACAACTCGCCTCAACCCCCAAGATTGTCCTCCCATCCGCCCAAGACTCCTTGAGCTCCTCCCTCCATGAGATTCGATCTTAAGGAATTGTGTAAGGACGTCTATCACCCCATCCTGTCAGCAAAGGTGTCCAACACCTTATGGAGGGTGCTCCACTGTTCATACAGGACAGGGGACCGGACTGGCCCTACCTTCCAGCACCAAAGCTGCCCCCGCTGTGCAGAGCCTATTGACTCCCACCTCCATCGTTTTTTCACCTGTCCAGGTGTCGCCACATTTTGGCCAAAGGCCCGCGCGCTCCTCCATGCTCAGTCCTGGTCTGGACACCCTGTGCAAGACCTCATGTTCGAGCAGACGTTGCCTGGTTGCCACCAACCCCTCCATGTCCTCGCCTATGCCAAAGCCATCTGGACCATCTATAACTCCTTCCTTCATGCTTCCTTTGACCAGCAGGTGTGGACCCTTCCACACATGATCACCCACTTTCAGGTACACTTTGAGATGGCCCTGAAGGTCTGCACTATGTCGCCAACCCTCCCCCGCTCAGTTGTCACTGCAGCACGGCTCTGGTGCGCAAACCCCCTCCTTTTCTAGATGCCTCCTCCCTCCCCTTCCCTCGCCTCAGGCTCTTAGGAGCCCAGGCATAACTTAATAAACATTGATGAATCCCCCCTCAGGTTGGGACCATCTAGTACTAAAAAAAGTGCCATTACAAAAAAGGATTCTTATCCGTTGCCTAGAATTGATGATGCTTTAGATCATCTGGGAGGGGCGAAATACTTTACTGCAATGGACCTTATCTCAGGATATTGGCAAATTGAACTGCCTCAAGAGGAGTAGGAGAAGTGCGCGATGATTGCTACTCAAGGTCTGTTTCAACTGACGTTCATGCCACAAGGTCTGTGCAATGGCCAGCAACTTTTCAATGAGCGATGGACACAATTTTTGGGGGATCTTAAATTATCCTGCGTACTGGTTTATTTGGATGATATCAATGTCTTTTTGCTAACATTTTCCAAACATTTGGAGCACCTTGAACAAGTGTTTGAATGACTTTTGAAGGCTAATCTGAAGATAATACCTTGAAAATTTCAATTCTTTAAAGAACTTTTGAATACCTTGGGTTCATTATTGAAGCTAAGGGCTTGCGGCCTCAACCTCAAAAGTTGGAGGCAATTAACAAAAGATGCAACCTCTGATGAGTATGAGGGATGTTCAAGTGTTCTTGGGCATGGTAGGGTACTATCAAAGATTTGTAGAAGGGTTTACGAGGATTTCTGAGCCCCTATTCCATTTGCTACAAGGAGGAGTTTGATTTTCTGGGTAGACGAGTGCCAACAAGCCTTTTGAGGCTTTGAAAACCAGAATGAGCACAGCGCCTATCCTCTGATATCCCGATTTCATCAGGCCTTTTATCATACAAACTGACACCTCATTGACTGCAATTGGAGGTGTGCTATCTCAGATTGTAGAAGATGATGAGGAGCATCCGGTCACTTATTGCAGCATAACGCTGAATAATCATGAGCGTAATTATACAGCGACCAATTGAGAGAGTTTAGCCGTCATTTATGCATGTAACCAATTTTGGGTTTAATTCATGGCACCAAGTTTCAAGTAGTAATGTATCACAGCTCGCTAAGATGGCTCCACAACCTCAAGGAACCTGAGGGATGACTATCCCGCTGGGCTTTGAAATTACAAGCATACAATTATGAAATTATTCATAGATCTGTAGTGGCCCATCAAAATGCAGATGGATTATCATGACTTCCTATTGTAGCTGTCCTGAGAAGTTTGGACAATGAACTTAATGAAAAGATGATTAACTGGAAATATGAAGATGAGCCAACTGAAGTGAAAAAAGTGATTGAAAAAGCATTAACTGACACAAAATATCGGAATGGAGTTTTATACAAGCTCAAGCCTAATGGGCAGCATCAAACTTTCCCAAAACCCTCTGACCAAATGGAGATTATTACACAAGCACACAAGGCCATAGGGCATGGAGGATTAACCAAAACGCTATAATTAATTCAGAGGAATTACTACTGGATTTAATGTGATTTGATATTCAAGATCTACTTGACAAATGTCATTCTTGCCAAATTACAAAATCTATGAAGTTGGATGTGAAGTATCATTTAATCAAACCTGATTGGCTTGGCATACTGTATTGATATATGTAGTTGGCCCTTTGCCTGTGAGCAGCCTAGGCAACAAATACATAATTATTGCTATTGACCATCTAACAAAATGGGTGGAAGCAAAAGCAATTTGAGACGTTGGGGCCTTAACTACTGTCAAGTTCATTATGGATAATATAATTTACAAGCATGGATGCCCACAGAAGATCTTGACAGATAATGGCACAAATTTTACTGCTCAAATGGTGCAACGGTTAAATGAGTTTATGTCTATCAAGGGAGTGTTATCAACACCATACCATCCTGAGACTAATGGTATGGTAGAGCGATTGAATGGCACTCTAGTTGGCATTTTACACAAAAACACAGCCTTAGCGCCTTTGCAATGGGCTACTTCCATTAGTGCTACCATGTTTGCATACAATATTGGACACCACAGCAGTACCAGCCACTCTCCATTTCAACTTCTGTATGGTAAACAGCCAGCTCTGTCTCCATAATTAAATTTAGTGCTCAGTTCAACTGAAGCAATTAGTCCAAATAATTATGTTGAGAAGCTAGTGAAAAGCTTAATCAAGTTGCAATCTGAAGCTTACCAAAATGTGATTAGTCAAAAAACTAGTCAAAAGAACTATGACGACACTAAATAAGCTGCAGTGACTAAATTTAAAGAAAGAGACTTAGTAGTATATTGTGATACTCATAGCACAGGCCGCGCGCACAAGCTTGCCTCGCTTTGGAAAGGTCCATTTATAGTATTGGAGAAATTCTCTGAAGATGAATATACCATAAAGGATCAAGGCAGCTGGGTTATGAATTGAGTACATGCTAAGTTTCTTTGTCCATATCATAAAGAATAAAATAATAATAATAATAATAAAAATAAAAAAAATAAAATAATAAAAATAAAAATAAAAAAGTAAAAAAAAGAATAAGAATAAGAATAAAATAAGAAAAAAAATAAAAATAAGAGAAAGATATAAGAAATAATGTATAATAATATTAATAGTAATAAAATATTAAGAATATAGAAAAGTTAATATATAAGTAAAATATAATTATTTATTTGAAAATGTGGCCTTGTTGTCACTGAAAATAGAAAAATCATCTTTGGGAGGGGGAGAAGAGTGAAACTGAAGCCAAGGGGGCCAGTTCAAGTTTGCCAAAGATTGCTAGAGCCTCAGCAGACATAGAAGAAACAAAGGCAAAATGCATCAATCAACTGTAGCATTCAGCTATTAACATAGCATTCTATTCAAAAGGTTGAAAAATTGGATGTTGTGACCAAGAGAAAATGAATACCTCTGCTTTTATCCAGTCAAGGAGGGGGAAGTGTTTAATAGTTGACTGGCTATAAATTGTTGGTAATTATAAATCAAAAATATCCTAAGTATATCTGAACTTGGGACTTGTGGCCTAGCAATTCCACTTAATAATATTAGACTATGATGACACAAGCATGGGGGCTTTGTTGGTTTAGTCAGACCTAAAATAATAGCTGGCTAAATGACCCAGGCACGTGGGCTTTGTTGGTCTATGTTGAAATTAGTTTTTAATGTCAATTGAGTTTTCAATCAAATTAATTACTAATTGGTGATACAAATCACTTTGGTATGTGCTGCCAATTGCTTGAGATGAGTATCAGTTCAGCTATTTGCAGACGCATTAGAAACGCTGTCTTGAGTATATTTCTGAGTTTGAGACTGACTCTGAGATGTTTGGGATGTCTCAAGTTGAATGGATTGTAGACCCTCCGACAAATTCGTTACTTTCTCTAGCCAAGTGCCATTGAAATTGAGGCGTCATGGGTAATATATGGTGAACATCAAAGCCTATAAATTATCCCAAGTTAGTACTAATAAAATAATCAAATATCAATCATCAAATATTCCTACAGTTATACAGTTTAATTTATAAACTTTTTGTATTAATACTTTACGTTGTACTAAGTTGAGGATTTACTTGGGATCAGGAAGATCAGGGCAGCGTGCCATCGTCTAAGTAATGACAGAATAATATAGCCTCAAGTGTGATTACTAAGGAGTTATAAATTAACTATAGTCACCATCTGGTCTATTGTCTTCATACAATAGACGTTCAAAACTCCACCTTACCGCAGAAGAAGAACCAGTCATCCTTAATGACTGTGAATAAAACACCCACCACATAAATTGAAACATTGTGTCAAGCAAAACTGGGCTTAACCAATTGGTAGGTAGTTTTATTGTGGAAAGGTTTCTCCACTTGACACTGGTGACAACAAGCAATTGTCTAAAGCACGTCATAGTGCATGCTCTTAGTAGTAACATGGTCGCAAAAACTCCAATGTTTTCCATAACCCTCTATGACCTACCGCCTTGTGTGCATCCCAAATAATTGCTGGCCAGTCAGAAGGTTTTGGAAAAATCAGAGTCAATTTCCTAATTGTCTTATATAGTTCCAAATGGCCAAGAAGTTGTCCCATCTAAGCCCATCCAGTGTTTTGATCACCTGTGGTGGCTCGTCATGATATTTGCCAAAAATTATCTTCTCATACATTATGTTCACCAAATCCGCCATAATGGCGGCTGTAGGTAATTGTGAGAGATAATCTGCGTTCTGGTGTTTAGCCAAGTTGGAGTACTATCTTAAAGTCATAAGCTTGGAGCTTCAACAACCATTGCGCAAGCCGCTCTTCAGGTTCTCAAAATTCTGCAACCAACGCAAGTATGCATGATTTTGAATCACTATGAATCTTACTCTGTGGAGGTATAATAAAAACTGTTTATATGAGTATATCACTGCTAAGCACTTCCTCTTGGTCACGGTGTAATTTTGTTCATGGTAATTTAAGCTTCAGCTACAAAATGCGACAGGGTGCTTCACGCCATCATTGTCCTTCTGGGATAATACTCCCTCTATGTTAGAAATCGAGGCGTCCATTTGCACAATAAATTTCTTTTCAAAATTTGATATTGCAAAACTAGCACACTAACCAACGCGGTCCACAAGACATCAAAAGCGTTTTGCTAACATTCAATCCAGTCAAAGGTGGTGTTTTTCTTCAATAACTCAAAGAGCGGCGCCTCATAACAGCTGAAGTTAGGAATGAACCTCTGGTTGTGCCTGACCATCCCAAAAACACCTGAATATCCTGCTTATTGCTTAGACAACTCATATTTAATATAGCTTCCCCCTTTGCCAGCTGAGGTTTGGACCCTTTGGAGTCTACCACAAACCCAAGGTATCCTAATTATTCCTTAAAAAAGTAACTTTTCCAAGGTTTGATTTTTTGTTGGCTTAAGCGAGTTGTGGAACACTTGTCCCAAAGTGGTCAAGATGCTATGTGAATGTCCGCAAGAAAAAATTGATATCAGCAAAGTAGACTAGAATGCAGGACAGCTTCAGGTCACCCAAGATGGTGTCCATCAACCGCTGGAACGTAGTTATGGCGTTTCACAACACCTGAGGCATATGCGTGGGCTGGAACAACCAATTTGAGGTTATTATGGCTCATTTATACTGTTCTGCCGCTGGCAGCTCAATTTGCCAGTACCCCAATATCATGTCCATGACAGAAAAATTGTTAGCACATCCCAGCTTATCTAAAGCGTCATCAATCCGCATAAGCAGATATAAACTTTTTTTGTGATGTTGTTAAGCTTCCAGTAGTCATTTACTTCTCGGTTAATGCCATCCTTTTTCTTAACAATCAGCACTGGTGACGCCCATGGACTCTTTGATGGCTCTAAAATTCCCTGTTTGATCAATTTATCTACTTTCTTAAATATAACTATATCCGCAGCTTTAGAGTGATGGATAGGTCATGACTGAATGGGAAGGTGATCTCCTATATCCACCCAATGCACAACTCCGCGTGCACATCCCAAATCATGGTCATTGAAAGCAAATATGCCTTGGTATTTTTAAAACAGGTCCATCACCCTATCCTTCTGTTCCTCTGACAGCCCATTTAGAGCCTCCCACAGAACCACAGTCAATATGCCAAATGAGGTTTTTATTGGTAGGTCGAGATCCTCCCAAGAACCAAAATAATGAATATGGTGAGCCTCATTAATAGGAGTAGGGTGCAGATAAGCCACAACTTGGTGCTTTTGAACCATCATTGACTCCTTCTGTAGGTTCGCTATCAATACCTTCACTTCCCCCTTCCCTGGTAGCAGTAGTCCAGGAGCCACATGGGGTTCAAAGCGCAATTGTTTGCATTATCCCATAATTTTATCATAAAGCCCTTCAGTGATGTCTATTTTTGAGGTCCATCTCTATTATGACCTGATGCCACAAAGGTATGCTTAGTGCATTTGCAGTGTGTAACGGAATTCCGTCATACTCATAAATATGTTTAGGCAGAGCTCTGGTCCTTTGCTTCATCTGCCAATATTAAACATGAATCTCGCAGTTGCTATACATGAGATTAATTTGACTGGAGCGGATGGGGTCCTTTGGGACCCCAATGGAGGTGAAATAGTTGGAATCCGTTGCCCTAGAATGTCAAATGTTGCTTCAACCATATTGACCACCACCTCGAATCACTAAATGGAAGTGGCCCCTATCAACAGATCATAATTATTAGGCGGAACCACCTCCAGGGCGCGTGCACCAACTGAACTGAACTGAACTGAACTGAACTGAACTGCAGAGGCAATGTTCTGTAAGCGCCTTCTGGAAGAGTGTTCTGTACCCTGTGGTCCTGTACACTACTTGATGTTCTACATCAGTGTAAGTCTGGGGGAGCGTCCCCTCTGCCTGGACCAGGTGGTGTTTCCATTACCAACAAAAAAGAGGCAAAAATAGCAGTTATCCCTCTTGTCTCTCAGCGACCTCACCTATGTGATAGATGAGCGATGGGTAACATCCCTCTCCTTAAAGATCCCACCATCTGTTTCTGCAATTACCTCCACAAAATTAGTTTGGAAAATTGAGGAAATTTGAGCCAAAATAAATGGAAGCTGCCACTCCCATGAGCCAAAAGTATCTTATGAATTCAACAGCACTGAGCCCTCAATATTATAGTTCAGAAACCTTAAACCCTTGGAAACAAAGCTCAGCATACTTGCACATTCAGTAAATGGGTAATCAAGGTCAAATTCTCAGTATTATTAGCTAATGGCATTGACCCAATTTAAAAAGTTGTTGTCAGTTTGAAACCTGCTTCAATAACCTTGGGGATGAAGCCCAATGGACGTGTACCTCATAATAAGAATGTTTCCAGTGATGAATCCTCTGTTAAACTTTCCAATGACATTGGGTCATTGGGAAATGTTGTTGCTGATATAAAACTCCACTCAAAAACAATGGGTACAAAGCCTGAAGAGCATGTACCCCTATTGTCAAATGTTGCCACTAGCCCACAATCCTCCGCTCAAAAATTAGGATTGTCATTCATTGCATCTTGCTTGGATGAACAGATGGCAAAGCAACTGGGTGCGGGAGGATTGGGTATCCCAAACCTGTTCCTGATCTTTGGGTCCACCCCTATGTGGGGTGGCCTTGGGAGGTTCTCATTGCCCATCAGGTGAGATGCCATCCCACTAACCATCAGAAGCATGGTGAAACCACAATTCAGGCGTCCAAGGTCAAACTAACAGTGACTCGGCCTGCTGCTGTATCTTTAAACGTTGAAGAAATTGAATTAGTTTTCCCCCTCACTTAAAGTTCATTAGATTAGGTCAAAATTTTGAGAGCCCCAATCACAAGTCTTTCTAATCTATCCCCCAATTCAGTCACCTATTTAATCAGTCATAAAACACTGATAAAATTTATGGTTGATTTTATATTTTTAAAATCCAATAAAATCCCAGTTCCCAAATTTCATTTTTTTTTACTATGATGAAGCTCTAACCACCCAAACCGATCCAATTTTTTAAACTCACAAACCCATGGGCCCTGGGGCTGTGATAGCCTTGTTCGTTGCAGGTTTATTTTTACATTTATGACCTATTGGCGCTCCTTGGTGAAATATTTCAGCTCATATAACGTCATACAAGCAGCAGTGCTTCTGTCTTTAGGTCTTATCATTTGGGTGTTTGGCATCTAAACTGGCAGGCCGGTCTAAACTTATCTTACCATTACCATGACAATCAGGCTTCAGCAGAAACTTAGCCACAAGCTTTGTAGATATTATATTGACTGGAGCTCCAGTATCTATAATTGCTTGGATTTTTGTATATTCTATGAAAAAATCACAGTATGTACACTCTGAGTAAGAAGAATCTTTGGTGTTTATTACATGCTCATTCAAGGTCTTTGTTATCAAGAAATGTGATGATACTGGCGCCGACCTGAGTATACTCATGGATGATTTCCTCTACTGACGTTGCAATATTCACCCCCTCTATTGCAGCAACATTAGTTGAGGCTTTTACTTCACCTATGACGTTATGCTCAAATATCTGACAGGCGTACAGTTTAGGTACAGCTTGATGAAACCCTGAAGCTGTATTTGTCCTGTCTTCATCCAGGGGAAGTCTGGAGCATCCCTGAGGGTTTATTGGTATGATAAATCATCAGATCAATGGGGCTTCCACAAAGGACTGCTTGAGATTATCGGGGGTAAACAAATTTGGATCAGTGGAGGTAGAGCGTCCCATCTTTACTCCACTCAAACTTTTCCCTGTTCAGTCAGGGCTGTTGGTAATGCATAGGCATGCAGGTTGCTTGGGAAGCTAGCTCTATAATGACCTCTCTGGCTGCAAGAGAAGCAGGCATTTGTATATAGCTCACATCTCTGCATCACCCCCGGAAACCCAGTCCAAAAATAAATTGGGGGATTGTAATTTGACCAAGGACAAGTCAGTTGACCATAATGAGGGCGGAAAGGAACCTCCAAAGTGTCAAGTGGTCAATAATACTCAGCAGATTATAGCTAAATCGTTGTTGTCTATTTCCCAAAGAGGATTTGGTGACGGTCATATGTGCTTTTAATTCCAGGTTGGGAGCACTAAAAGTGATGGATAAACGGCATAAATAGTTAACAATATGCAATATTGCCACATCATCTTACATAACAGAAACCATAGCATTATACAGCTCCCTGTATGGCTTAACAGCTGCTGTCATTGTGATGCTCACATCCTCGTTGGTCAAAAAGTCTTTTCCCACTAATATGTAAGCTCAGTTATGAATTACTTTGCAATCTCCACCAAAGACTCGTTTTGTTAGAATTGTATGGTTAAAAAGTCGGCCTTGCATTGCACCATCTTCGCCACACCCCTGAACAAACAAAACATCATTTCCTTCACCTCCTAATAAATTATGTTGCGTTTTTAAGGTGGCATATAAATTGTTTCGCACTCTCTACATCCAGAGCAGATGTTGGACATTTCATATCAGCTGCAAAATAAGAATGTTTTATGTCAAAATCAGCTGAAAAGGTTTAATGTCAGCCATTTGCAAGTTTGTGATAAAAATACTAAGGATTTAAATAATATTAGTGAATGTATCAGCCAAAAGACCCTGGTCAATTCTCGGTGGAACCCCACAAATTGGTGTAACACAATTTCAGATACTTTATTGGCAATAACCACAAGATTGAGTAGTCAGATTTTCTGACCATGCAGCAGACCCTGGGGATCCATCGGATGGTACTCACCCAGACACAACTAGGTCCATACAAGCACCTATGCAGGGACCACCCCTTTTATAGGCGTGGCAGTGGTCCCCCAAGATGCAAAATATTTAGCAAATGGGGATTGGCTGAAATTTATCAAATTGTTACCCCATAGGTATGTCTTAGCCAAAAATGATTCCACATCCATTGTTCAGCCTAAGTGAAGCAAGTATTATGACCCAAATAGACTACATTCTCATATTTCCTAATTCAGATGATAATAAGCCATTCTGAATTTATCATTTTATTCCCTTCAACTCTCGATACAGTTTAGATACTGGCCAGTTAGATATTAAGAGGGTTCATTTTTTCCCTGTGCTGACACTAATAAAACTCATAAAAACCTAAATTTTATTTATTAGTGTTTTAAACCATTTTATCTATAAACCTGTTGTGGAATTAAGTGGCATCTAAGCACCAGCGAGCATCCAAACAGCTGGATTCCTACAAAGTGGTGCTCACTACAGAGGGTTTAACCTATACATCACAAAAAATCGTCTGAAAATGGAGGCTTTAAACGTGAGTAACACTCCAACTCTTCCTTTTCCCACTGAACCAAAAATAGTTGCTCTTGAAAAGCAACTAGCAAGCGCTTTATTCCATCTTAAAGAGCTTGAACAGCGCCCTTGCAAACTCCCCCTTAAAGACAAGTTTGTTACCGGTGAAGAGAGCATTGCTTCATTTTTGTATGTCTATGAATCTGCAATAAAAGACTCATCAGACAAGCAAAAAATTAAACACATCCTCCCTTGCTTAGATCGTCTATCACAAGAGATGATAGTTCCATACATGGACAATCTGCATACCTGGGCAGAGGTGAAAAAGTCTCTTTTAGCTGAATTTGATTCAAATCAGAGTCTTAACATTGATAAACGGCCTTTATGCGCCTAAGCATGTATGAGGGCAAACCAACCGCTGCTTTTGCTGAGCGATTTTACCTTGCTGCTCAAAGATTGTCAACTTCCAACATATAAATCTGGATGATTTTTATCACTGCATGTTAACTGGTTTAGCTTCTCAACCCTCTCTAGTCAGGCATATCATTTCAGTGAAACATTACTCCAAAAACATCATTGACATATAGGAGGCTCTGTTAATCATTGCTGATTTTCATTCCTGTGAAACAATAAATGAAGAAGAGGTGGAACCTTCAGTTCTAACCACTGAAAAGCATTTTGCCTGTAGAACACTTGGGAGTGATCCCACCTGTGCCTTTTCTCTCAGTGAAACCTGCTTTCTCAGTGCTACTTAAAAAAGATATCATTTACTACTTTAATTCTGATACCTGTAATGCAATTAATACCTTGCTCCCACACATGTCCTCTAAAGCCGTTATACCTTCCCTTCAGCCAAGCTGGTGGTTGCGCGCCCTAAGGATATACAATCTCATGTGTCTGTCTCCCCTACATCAATTCAGGCCTTGCCAGTTGTTGAGAATACCCTTGGGGATGAATCTGAGGGGGTGACGATGATGTTGATTACTTTTTTTCTGGGAGCTCCCATGGAAGTGGGCCCCTGATTGACTGAACGATGAAGGAGTAGACAAAACCACCATACCTAAGAAATGTAACTCAGCCAAATAATAGGGTGCCCAAAAGCTATTGAAACTGCCAGAGATGGCGATGAGTTATTATCTGGCTTGATTTGACCTCTTTAGTGGTCCATACCATGTATCCAACCTGAATAAATACCCTGAGACTGCTTGAAAATTAACCTCCACTTTCCAACTCAAGGATGTCTTGATTTTTCTCCTAATTTTGGAGGAACACTCACCAAGGTTGAAGTGGTGATTCAAAAAGTCCAGGTAATGGCCATCCTGGATACTTGCTCTCCAGTTAACGTAATCTCCAATAAGATCATCAAGAAGATAAAGCTGGCGCCTGAATTGAAGTACAATCAAAAATTTGGTACCGCTGGCCCAAACAACACCCGTGCCATTGGGGCATATTCTTCACTTTCCATTTGAATTGGAAAGCTTAACTTATCAGACCCTACAGTGGCTTTGGACAACAACGCCTATGATATGCTCATAGTACCCAGTTTATGATTGAGTACGAGGGAATAATAAACATGAAGCAAGTTTTCCTCTTGTTACTCAACTATGAAGTCCCTTTAGTCTTATTCAATAAAGAAACCATCAAGCACAAATACTCTTTCCTGATTGAAATTGCTTTTTTTCATGACTTTACATTGTTCCATCTCTGGGTGCAACACCAAAAAATTGCCTGAGTCAGTGGATGCTAGGGACGGAATCCCTTTCTATTCTGCAGATTAAGTCTTGATTAAGTCTGTTGAACAACGAATGGTGGACACAAAAATACTCTACAAATCACAAACAACTGCATGTTGCACCTCATAAGCCTCGAGGGCGTTAGACCCTTGGCGCCTCAGGTATTACCTGGGATACTAGACACAGCCTACCAGAGGCCTTTTACTATTATGCTGGGAAACCTCACTTACAAGAACATAATTATAAGAAAACACAAGGAGATTGGCAGAGGCTTTTTAATCCCCGTGGAGGACATTGAATGTATCCAATGCATTGGCTCTATGATGGATTTGGGTTTTCCAATGGATAACTTGGTATGTACCTTGCTCAATGTCCATATTTCGGATGAGTTGACCCCAGATGAGCTGGAGAAAGTGCAAACTCTTCTGGATGAGTATAGTGATATATTTTTGAAGTTGGACAATGATTATGGCCACATGAAGGGCTGAATTCACTCCATCAATGTGGGTGATGCTCATCCTATTAGGTCAAAACCTTATAACAAGTCAAAGATGGAGGAACAGCAATTGAGGACGGAGCTCCAGCAGTTACTAGACGCGTGGTTACTAGTTCCTTCAAAAAGTCCTTGGTCTTCTCCCCTCTTGCTAAAAAATGGAGGTCATTGTATAGTCATGGATACCACAAGTTAATCATTACAAAAAAGGATAGCTATCCTATTCCTCGTATTGATGACGCCCTATTACAACTCTCCAGATCCAACTTTTTCTCTGCAATGGACTTGGCTTGTGGCTATTGGCAAATGGATCTTTCTCCTCAAAATCAGGAGAAATGCGCCCTTATTTGTAGTGAGGGCCTCTTCCGACCCACATGATTACCTCAAGGGTTGTAAATGCACCTGCATCTTTCCAGCATGCAACAGGTCACATTTTGCAGGACCTAATATTGACTTGTGTCATTGTCTATATTAATGGCATCGTGGTGTTCTCAAAAACCTTCAGCGTACATCTTGATCATCTGAAGGAGGTTTTCAACAGTTACATAAGTATAATATTAAGTTGAAACCCTCAAAGTGTACCTTCTTCCAGATAGAATTGGATTTCCTTGGCCACTCCATTTCCCAAGAAGGAGTTCAACCCATGCAGGACAAGGTCGAAGCAATCTCAAAAATGCCTCCCCCTAAAAATCTACATATTCAGGTATTTCTAAGGGATTATGGGGTATTACCATCAGTTCATCCCTGAGTTTGCCCAACTCAGCGAGCCCCTTGTCCGTCTATTAACCAAGAATACCCCTTTCTATTGGGGGTGCTGAACAAAATTCCGCTTTTGAGACTCTGAAGAAACTGATACAACAATGTCCTATCCTACTGCACCCAGATTATAATAAACCCTTTATCTTGTTTACTGAAGCCTCAGACTATGCTTTTGGGGACATCTTAGCCCAATTATATGAAAATGGTGTAGATCATCCTATATTCTATTTCAGTAAGATACTTTCAAAGGCGGAACGCAACTACAGTGTAACTGAGAAGGAGTGCCTTGCCGTTTTGTTAGCTGTAAAGCACTACCGCCCTTTCCTATATGGGACCACCTTTAATGTAGTTACAGACCACGCTTTGTTGAAGTGGTTACAGAATATGAAGGATCCTACTAGCTGGTTAACTTGCTGGGACCTAAAGCTCCAGCATTATGTCATGAAGATTGAACACCGTTCTGGGACCCATCACATGATTGTTGATGGGTTGACTCAGCTGCCAGTCCTTCCCTTGAATAATAGTGAGGCGAAGAGGTATCATGACCTCTTAATGACCCCAAATGAATGGGAGGGTGAGTATGAGCCTGTCCAGAAGATGTTATCCTGGCACTCCTGAAACACCAAAGTGAAGAGTAAAAATTTGTACGATCAGGTGGGGCAAAGTGGCTATCTTACCTTTGTCCCTCAGAACGTGTACCTGCTATCTTAGAAGCTCACTCCACTCTAGGTCATGGAGGGGCAAAAAAATTTTATGAGTGGATTAAAGATCGGTAATACTGGGATGGAACTATGGAATCTAATTTTGATGTCTTGGAAGTCTGCCTTACATGTAAGAAGCAATCCAGTTTCATGACTAGATACCAGTCAACCAACTACCCCTCAAAAACCGTTCCACACCATCAATCTGGATGTAGTAGGTCTCCTCCCTCAGACTACTAGTGGAAATAGATTTATTCTCATAGCCATTGAGCACTTCCCTAAGTGAGTTGAAGCTATGGCTTTCCCTGCCCAAATGGCCAAGGTCACAGCCATGTTTTTACATCATAACATTTTCCCAACATAGCTGTCCTCAAGAACTACTCTGCGATAATGTTAAGAACTTAACCTCTAGAGTAGTTAAAATTCTGGCTACCTATGGGAGCCTGTTAAAATTTATGGGGCTTCTTGATTATTCTCAGCTGATTACCCCTAGATTAATTAACTGCACAGGTTTGATGTTGTGCAATTCTCCTTGTTGTGTGATAGTAATATGTATTCATTTGGTAATAGTATGAAAACTTTTATCTGTAGTTGAATAAGTGCTAGTATTGGGCCCAACCTTTGACCAGTTTTCTCCTGAAATTATATATGATGTCCTCAATAGGGATCTGTTCCCTTATAACACCTAACTCAATCCATGCTCAGATACTCATTTACAGATTCTCTCTGGTGACACACAGTTTGCTGCAATCCCTAATTCAGCTCAGCTTCTCTTCTCTAGATCCACGCTCAGATCATTACTCTTTATCCTAAAGATTCTCCTAATTAAAGCACACAGCAATAATTTCTTTAAACAAGAATTTTATTTTGAATGGATTCTGATAAAGTATATCTTGTATGATACTAATTGTCATGATTCTGATATGACTGGACAATAAGCCTGAAAAAGCTAGGGCGGATTGGAAAGAATCTGCCAAACATGATATCAGTTATGATTAATTGAGTGCCTTGATATGAGGCGATATTGGGATATAATGGGGTATTAATTGGATTGCTTACAAAATAAGGTGATAAGGCGATAAGGCAATGTTGACATTAAATTATATGAATTAGATCGCCTTGAATTAGGAAATAGTTAGCTGAAGAATAACAAGCTGAAAATAAGAAGAATCGGCGGAATAGAATAGTCCAAGCTATGAGAGCAGTATAATCTGAAGTTGCTGTATATAATCAAGATGGGTAATTGAGGAAGTTAAGTTGTTTATAGTAGGAAGAGAATGGAACAGCAAAAGATCGCTGTATTTATTAAAGTAAATAAAGAGTCGTTAGAGCAATTGCTCCTATTTTTTAGTATATTTTAAATGTGTTCAAAGGACTGAAGATCCCCACATTGTCTGTCTGTTGTTCAGTAGGTTTGATCTGTGCGAACAATATGGTGGATCCTAATGATCCCAGCCAAAATTTTAACAGTGGTGCTCACTACAGGGGTCCCACTAATCAACAATTAAAAACTCAGAATCTCCAGTCACTGGCTATGTCTTATAAAGCTGCATTGCTGTGGAATCTTCACGAAACGCTGCAACAGCTAAGTATGAGGAACTCAAACTCATTTTAGACGCAGTGCTCAAAAAACATGATGAACTTCTTCAAGAATGAAATACCATTTTGCACCAGCTTTATAGCATGTTTAGCCAAATGCAAATTCTGGGATGACAAAACAAGGAACTTGATAATCATTTGTTTGATACCACTAAACGGCTGCAGTACGTGGAGCAGATTTGACCAGTACCTCCCAGTCCTCTCACTGAGAAAGAGAACGGATGATAAGGGGGGCACCATATGAGGAGGAATATGATGCTGGTTGGAGCTACTACACCCAGGATGGTAGCTTTGGATATGAGTATGAGTCAGAGAACCAATTCCCTCAAGTGATGGCAGTGCTGCCCATGGCAGAAAGCCACGCTACCCCAAAGTAGCAGACATCCCAACTTCCATTGGACCAGCTTCTCATCAAGAAACTGCTTTTGAATCTTGACCCATAACTTAGTATGCTCCAAAAAGCCATGAAAGGGATGAGAAGTTCAATATTGAGAAACTGCCTCCGTTTGATATAAATATGAATATCTATGGTTTTTTTCAAATGGTTTAAATTTTCAGCAGAAGGTGCAACCAATTGATGGAAAGCCAAACTGTTGATATCTGCCTTGGATGTTGGGAGTACTGATCAAGTCACCTGTCATCTCCCAAGCATCTCTGTTACCTATCAGGATTTAAATGATACCGTGCTTCACCTGTTTAGGGTCACCTCAAAGATGTTGCAGCAGAAGACAGAATTCTTAGCGTATGGATTTCGCCATAATGAGATTCTCATGGAGTTTGCTGATCGATTTATGATGGAAGCTCATGTGCTGATTGGTGCAGGATACTTAGTGGAAGCTGACATGTAATCGCCATGACCTCCGTGGAAAAAGCCATACTGAGAACTTCACAATGTCATTTCACCGATTCTGGATGACAACGTTCCCCTGCTCAAAATTGTACAAATTTGCGTCGCAGATCCTTTAACTTTCTGCCACCAAATATGGAATGGAAAACTAACTCCTATTCTGTACCCTCTTATTCAGGAGAATACACTCGTCCAACTCACATTCCACCTAGCAACTCTCAGCTTACTATAATTCTGCGCCTCAACTTGGCTGAATTATTCTCAACAGTTTGACTACCACCCCAGGGCTGGTTACGAAAATCGTCAGCAACTTCACTACCATCCAGGACCTAGTTATGCCAAACGTCAGCAATCATCTTACCAACATGGCCCTGGTTACGCCAAACATCCCCAAACTTTCTGACCTGGACCCTCTTATGAAAATCAAGGACGTGGTCTTATGAGGTTAGCTGCTATGAACGTGGCCGCCCTGGCCACTTGGAAAAATTCAGCCATAACCGCCATTTGCACTACGTACACCAAGATCAATACTACCATGGAAAAGATGGAGCGGAGTAGAGATGGGACTCTCTACCTCCGTGATCCCAACCCCAAACGTCCCTGAATCAATAGTAGTATATCCTGCAGAAGTTCTTCAGTACGATGACAGAATTTTATACAGCATCCTGTTGGAGGAGTGAATGTAAAGACACGAGCTCAAGCTAAGGCCGCAGCGGATGAAGGATCTTTGGAGCAACCAAATCCATATGCCTATCAAATGCTTGATCAAGCTTCCTCAGACAATCTGGATTCTGCTGCGGATGCACCTACTCTGAAAGGAGTAAACATTGCCTTTTCAGTAGACGCCATTGTCAAAGAATATCTTAAAGTTGATGAGGGGATAATGAGTTTTCTTGAAAAGAGAGATCCTTTAAATGTCCACATATTAAACAGTCAATATTCTTCTTATTCCAAATGTACATACTTTGATATTTTTGTAGTAAAGAATAGAGTTTGTGGTATAATAGATACTGGTGCTCCAGTCAACATAGTTTCCACTAAGTTGATGGCGAAGTTGACGTTAAAGCCTGATGTGGACCATCAAATGGTGTATGGGACTGCTGGAGCAGAAAGCACCATCTCTGAGGGAGCGTACAGTGAGCTACCTTTGCATTTTATTCCCATTGTCGTTGTAGCTCCAGCAATTGTGCTAACAGACAAACATTATGACTCGCTAATCAGAACTGCTTTCCTGTGACATTTTGGGGCTGTCATTGATATGATGGAGGAGACCCTTGTCATTTTGGGACAGCGGATCCCAATTTACTTCACCTTTATCAGAGTGCTGAAGGATCCATGCACATGAGCCAAACCAACCTTGCATATAGTGACGGGGTGATGCCAGTTCACTATCATCAACTAAAAAACAAGACTCAGCCCCTTCCCCAGCAGATATATGAATATCAAGGGATACCTCTCTGAGATGCAGGGCCTATATCTATTCCTTACAGACACCAAGTTCTAGTGAACACCAAGTTAGAGTTATAAGTGCCTGCCAGGCTCTATGGGGAAGTCATTGAGCTCTATTGGCAAAAATGGTTTGAGCCTCATTTGGCTCCATGGATTATACTTCCAGACCATGGGGAGATTTAGGTTTTGTTAGAAAATCTCCAGAACGAACCATTGCAAATCCGCTGACACCAAGTAGTAGTGTATTTACATTTGGCATCAATAGAAGAGGTTCTTCAGGTTCATGATTTCAGTTTGTTAGACGAAATTGGTCTGTCAGTTGAGGCACCAACTGGCGTAATGATGGTGTACCGCGGAATAATTTAATAGGGCTACCAAAAGAGCAAAAAACCAAGAGATAGCTATATTTCAGAAGTATAAGGAGATTTTTGCTTTCAATGATCATGATTTAGAGTGTGCTTGGGGGTGTTCCATCGAGTGGATTCAGAGAATTCATCCCCCCATAAGATCTCGTCCAATCCACTGATTGAGGGCAGTGGAAGATGTTGTCACTGAGGAAATTGACAAGTTGCTGGAGCAAGGGATGCTCGAACTATTCTTGAGTCCATGGGCTTTGCCCATTCTGATTATAAAAAAGAAGGATGGCACCAACTGCATAGTAATAGACTACTGTAAGCTCAATAGTATTACAAAAAAGAACTCTTAACCTTTGCTGCAGATTGACAATGATTTGGATTGGTTATGGGGAGCCTGTTAATTCTCAGCAATGAACTTGATATCAGGTTACTGGCAAATTGAGTTACCTGCGCTGTAACAGGAAAAATGTGCCATAATCACATCCAAAGGCCTTTTTCAACTGACTCTGATGCCTCAAGGGCTGTGTAACGCCCCAGCTATGTTCCAACGAGCCATGGACACTATTCTCGGTGACCTGAAGCTGTCATGTGTCCTTGTATGCCTTGATGATATCAATGTCTTCTCTCAAACCTTTTCGGAACACCCCAATCATCTAGAAGCAGTATTCCGCTGGCTCACTAAGCAGAACATCAATTTTAGCCTCAAAAATGTAAATTCTCTAAAGACCAGTTGAAATACCTGGGGTTTGTGGTAGACTCTAAGGGGCTGAAACCACAGCCAGCCAAGGTGGGAGCCATTCACAAACTGACTACACCTAATAGTAAACGTGACATACTGGTATTTTTGGGAATGGGAAGTTACTACCGGCTCTCCATCCCTAACTTTATCTGTATTGGGGGGCCTCTATCTGTTTTGTCAAAAAAAGATGCTGAGTTCAAATGGACAGAATATTGTCAATACAACTTTAATACACTTTGGACGGCGCTGATCAGTGCACTGGTGTTATGCTATCTGAACTTCAATAGGGATTTATTGTTCAGATGGATGCGTCCCTTTCCGCTGTTGGGGCGGTTTTATCTCAGAAAGATGATGAGGGAGAGGAGCATCCCTTTGCGTACTGCAGTCAAAGTCTGAACTGTGATGAGCGTGAATATATTGTTATCAAGTGGGAGTGCTTAATGGCGATCTACGCATATAAGCATATTTAGAGTCTACTTGCATGGGGTAAAGTTCTAACTTGTGACAGATCACACGTCATTACGCTGGTTGCAGAACCTCAAAGAGCCTGAAGGGCTTATGGCTCGATGGGCTCTTAAGTCACAGGCTTATGAATATGAGATCCTTTACCACCCAGGAGTATAGCATCAGAACGCTGACTATTTATCTTAATTTCTGACCATTGCCATGACGGCGGATCTCAGTGATAGATGTATAATAAGATGCTCAGTGGAAAATACAATGACAAACCACCCCAAGTGATCAAAGCGTTAAATGAGATGTGAACGAATACCTTCCAATGGAATGGGGAACTGTACAAGTGGATCAGCAATTCTATGGTGAATTTTACATGACCCTCAGCACAGCTGGGAATTACTATGAGCTCCCACTAGGCAGTCAGAGTGGTGGATTACTAAAGACAGTGGAGTTGTTGCGCACTTGGTACTATTGGGAAAGCATGAGCTTTGATGTGCTTGAAACCATTTCCTGTTGCCAACAGTGCCAAGTGGAGAAGCCATTCCACTGTAAGACTTCATTCTGGGTAGTGAAACCACATTTTTCTTGGCATACGGTTTCCCTTGATGTCATCAGCCCTCTGCCAACAGGAGCTAACTGGTGCAAGTACATTCTGGTGGCTATCGACCACTTGACCAGGTGGGTTGAAGCATGAATGATAGGGGATTTGGGGGCGGTCACAGTGGTCAAGTTTGCAATGAAATGTACCATTCAGCGACATGGCTGCCCTCAGTTCATTCTTACTGACAATGGAACCAACTTCACCTCACACATCCTTCCCAAACTGAATGAGCTTATGGGCATCCATTGGGTTCTGATGACTCCATATCACCCTGAGTCCAATCAAATGTCGAATGGGTGAATGGGACCATGGTGAACATACTAAGGAAATTAGTAATGGTTCAACCTTCTGATTGGAGTTCCCTCCTTTCCACTGCCATGTTTGCCTAAAATATAAGTTACCATTCCGCCACAGGGAAGAGCCCCTTCCAACTACTATACATGTGACACCCAGCTCTTCAGAAATTACTTTATTTGTGTGTAGAAGACACCGGTAGAATGGAAACCCACCACTATTTGACTAAACTTGCAAACAACTTGATCAAATTGCAAACTAAAGCATATTCCTTCAGCTTAGCCAAGAAAATTAAAAATCAGGCTTCCAATCAGGTACGTTGTAGCGGGTTAGTGAAGTTTAAAGAGGGCGATATGGTTCTCTTCCATGACCAACATGGGTTTGGATGGAAGCACAAGTTAGCCAGTATTTGGATTGGTCCGTTCAAAGCTATAGAGAAAACTGGGGTCAACGCTTATACCATCAAGGACCCCACAAGTGGTCAGATCACTAACCAAGTGCACGCGAAATTCCTCCAACCATATAAGCAATAGGAGCCTTATCATACAGTCAAGGAGGGGGTAATGTCACAATTCCAATATGACTGGACGATAAGCCTGAAATAGCTAGGGCGTATTGGAAAGAATCTGCCAAACATGATATCAGTTACAATTATTTGAGTGACTTGAGATAAGGCAATATTGAGTTATAATGGGTATTAATTGGATTGCCTTCAAATAAGGTGATAAGGCGATAAGGCAATGTTGACATTCAATGAATATAAATTATAATGCCTCAAATTAGGGCGATAGGGAGCTAAAGAATAACAAGATGAAACCAAGGAGATTTGGCAGACTAGAATAGTCCAAGCTATGAGAGCGGTATCATCTGAAGCTACTGTATATAAGCGAGATGGGCAAAAGAGGAAGCTAAGTTGTTTATAGTAAGAAGAGAATGGAACAGAAAAAGGTCGCTGTATTTACTAAAGTAAATAAATATTCGTTAGGGCAATTGCTCTTATTTTTAGTATATTTTCAGGTGTGTCTGAAGGATCAATGATCCCCACATTGTCTGTGTGTTGTTCAGTAGGTTTGATCTACGTGAACAATACAGCAGAACTAATGACTTGGCCAAAATTGTAACATTAATTACTGGTAAAAGTGTGTCTGGTAAAAAGTATATAAAGTGAATTCTTAGGGAAATTTATAGTGGGACTTCAGCGCCCAACCCTTGGTTGGCACCTCATCAATAAAATGGCAGCTGTTGCCATTGAATTACCCATCATTGTCTCATCAGCGATGGTCTTCCCCATCCTGGCTAGTATTTCATCATTGAAAATCCTTGAGACCTAAAATGGAAAGAGTTGGAAAACGTGTCCTAACGGTTTCCTCTAAATCCCAGCGAATTAACCATAATTGGTAAGCAGCCTGCTTAGGTAATGGGACTTGTTACCCATTAAGGCAGGTCGCAAACCAACTGATTAGTTTTCTAGTTGCAGGTGGCATCACTTGCCTCGCAACTTGATCCTTAAATTCCCAATCAGTCAGTGATGAATCCTAACAAATCCCAAATTGGTACACCTGATAGTTAATCATCAAATAACTATCAAATGCCCTTATTTTCGTCACCAACTCTTCCTGACAAGATCTTAAGCATTTACCTGGATCAATCCCCCAACAAATCTGACCCAGGCGAATTAACTAAAATCCCCCAAACATTGTTACCCTGAAATCTGAGTCAACTGATATCCAATTCAATTCACTATCAGGAATTATCACCTAGCGACCCATGGTAATCTAGTCAGCTGGGAATATGGGCAAAAAACCCCACATCTCCCCTCTTGCCTAGATTCCCAGAAAGAAAAGGATTGGGACAGGAGAGCACCGCTTTGGATACTAGGTTGAGTAATTCTTTTGTTAAAGTGGAGTACTGTTGATCAGTACTCAACGCTGCTCAAGATGACCTTTGGCATGTGGCTCTCTTCTTTTCCTCGCTACTGCCTACTCAGAGTGCAGTTCCCATGACCTTCTGTTGTGCCAGGCTGATCGATTTACTCATGATAATATTAATCCTGGGATCCAGTTTCCCCCTGTCAGGGCATATGACCCACTGTCTTATCCAGGATTCTTGGTCCGTCATCCTTGATTTCCTGATTTCTTCTCATCCTCAACAGGAGATTCTTGCCGTTAATGTTTGTTATGCAATGCAATTAAGAATTCTCATTTATATTCGCCCTTGTTATTTTCTCATAATAACCTCTTGGCTCATATCATTCTTAACTCTTCTCTGGAGAGCTTACGAAATTATTTTGTGATTAATTTCACTGAAATTAGGGATTAATTGATTACAGAGTGCATAATATTGACTATCATATAAGTCTGATATCCCCCCTCTCATCCAGCTCATATGTCAAATTCAGAGTCTCAGTACCAACAACTGCTTGATAGTATGTCAGATAAAGACCTTCAGTTATTCTAGCGGATGAGTCAATCTGCGCGTTGGAACCTCTTCTATGGTCCTTCCATGACTCATACTCCCAGTCAGGTACCCGTGGCCAGTCCTTCCATGGAATTACCAGAAACGGTAACCAACCCCAACAAAACCAGGATAGCAATTGTCTTGAACAACTCACAACCAATCCTTCCTCTGTTACCAATTCCCAAGTTAGCTTTTAAAAACTCTCCTGGATTTGGCTCCTTTAGCATATTCTCCTACCATCATTGTCAAACCTCCTGAAGCAATGCCCTCCACTCTCGATCTATTGTTCCTTGCTGAATTAGAGTTGCTTCTGGAGTTCCTTTTCTAACTCAGCAAGTTTTACAAGCCAGCTGTTTTAGCAACCAAACTAGCTATCGGAAACAATGAGCATTTCAAACTCCCCTAAGCAGAATTAAGGGCCCAATTAACTGAGGCTTTGTCCATAGCTCTGAACTCCTCTAGTCTCAAAAACATTCTAGATCAAGATGTTGCAGCCAATGCTCTTTGCTTTACCAGCCAAGTTCTTAAAAGTTAGGCCATGATGCTTCCAGCCTCTCCTAGCGTTCATTGCTCATTCTGCTTTTTCTTCCAAGAAGCTCATATTCATCATCTGCAGGATGCCATTCGCTCCCTGCATGACTATCTCATTTCAGGTGCATCCCATTGGTATCTTCCACTGATGTCTTTAATAGGAGGCATGATTCAGCAACCCCCACCTAGTATCCCTTGCTTGATGCCAGCTCATATGTCCAATGTTCTTGACAAAGACCATTGTCAAGCACTCAAGACCAATCTTCTGGCTCCAGTGCCATATTGGGATTACTTGGGGTTATTCGCTGACTGCCTCCTTTTGCTCAATTGCTTCCCTCCCTGATCTGGGGTATTGCGTTTGTTATGTTCCAACATTTCCGTCTCTATTCTCCTAGTTGTTTTCATGCAGGGATCAGCATCCAGTCAAATAACTTGGTTTTGAGTAGGTCTAAGCCTCACTGGCATCCAATCTCACATAATTTTGATAAGTTGTTTACTCCTACTGCAATCCATCCTCCCTCCCCCAAGAGGCGACATAGGTGGAATCATCTCTGAGTTGAGGATAACCAATAAAAAATAAAAAATTATAAGAATATATCTTTTTTCTATGCGATTTTAATATTTTTCCAATATTTTTATCAAGCTTATATCTTTTCTTCTTTTTTTCTATGGGACTTAACCTTTTCTCAGTTCAGCGGTCCATATTTTTTATTTTATTCACCAAACTGGATCCTAGGTATATTTAGATCTTCCAGTTTTCTATGGTTCAGAGGTTGTTGAATTTTAGGCCTAATTCATTTGAGCTGGTTCTTCAGCTGAAATAAGTTGAAGTTTCAAGAATCTATTGTATGGAGTCAATAGACCAGACGGTTTCAATGTTTAAAATATAATTCCTTGATAATAACACTTGAAGCCAAATCTTTCTGTTGTTACTTAGATGATTGCACGCTGCCCTGATCCTTCTGATCCAAGTATTTTCTTAACTTAATATAACGTAAAGTATTAAATACAAAAAAGCTTACAGAGTAAACTATGAACTAGTGGTAATAGTTGATTATACTTTATTAGTATCAACTTAGAGATAATTTATAGGGTTTGATGTTCACATCTTACCCATGACACCTCATTTTCAGTGCACTTGGCCAGAGGAGCACATATAATGTTTTTTCGAGGGTCTACAATTCTTTCAACTCAGGGCATCTCGCATGGCCTCAGGGTTGGTGTCAATTTCATCAATATTCTCAATAGCGTTTCAGACACATCTGCAAAATATTGAACTGATGCTCTTTCACAAGCAATTGGCAGCACATACCAAGGAAATTCATACCTTTAATTAGTAATTTAATTAATCAAAAACATGATCAACATTAAAAACTAATTTTGACATAGACCAACAAAGCCTCAATCCAAGTTTAAGTTGACTATTTTTAATTTGACTTAACCATAAAGCCCCCAATCCAGGTTTATCAAGATGAATATAATTAAGTGAAACTGCTAGGCCACAAATCACAAGTTTTGAAAGTGCTTAAGATATTTTCAGTCCTTAATTGCTGATATGTTTGATGAGATGTAATAAAATAGACATTATCTATTATTATTTACCTATAAAATTACCCAATAATAAAGGTCCAATTAACCGTTCAACGCTTCTCCCGCCTTGACTAGATAAAAGCGGATGGTATCTTTCCTTCTTGGCCATAATTTCCAAATTTTTATAATATTTAAAGTACAATTGCTACATCAATAGCTTCTTGGCACAGGATAAGGATGCTTCTTAAAGTCTCAGCTCTTCTATGCGGCGTTCTAAAGTTAATTCAGGCGTTCTGCCTTCGTTTTCTCAGGCTAGTTCAACCAGCTACACTTTACCAGTTATCAAAAGTTGAACTTCCAGGACCGCTGTAACTCTGTCAGCCCTCAGCAAACCTCAATCAGCCTCTTTGGCTTTGAGTTCTCTAAAAACGTCCCAATGGGTCAAACATGATCCTCTTTTGACCGCCTCATTAAATCATTGTGCTTTGAAGCCAAAATAAAGAAATTTTTTACCAGCACCGATTTGCATCAGACAGTGATCTCCTTCATGACTTCCTTTTCTCAATATTTTAAGCCTTACCTTCCTCTAGCCTTATTTCTTCCCTTTGTGGGGGCAATGTGGCCTCTTCAGGTTTTGCTGTCAATTCAATGTCTGAGCTTTTAGAAGCCTACTTATCCTCCGCACTTGCCTCTGATTCTGGAGTTGCTCCATTTGATCCATTTGAGGCTATCAGGATCTTTTCTTTGCTAACTCTGTCTCTAGGCTCTGGTGCGCTCCAACGACAATTCACACCAATATGCATATTCCGTTGGGCCTAAAAATTGTGCTTTTAAAGATTGCTGTATCCTTCTGATCTACCACGCTCTTTAAAAGCCTGTCAAAAGATCTTCCTGAAAAGTATATTCCCCAGATGACTTTACTGGGCATAAGAATTCACTTTCTGCCAGAAACCCTTTCCACAGAGGCTGTGCCCAACATAAACAGAGACTTAGATGAAACACATTTCACAAGTTTTTCATGCAAAAGCATTCCATCCTCCAGTGTATCTTTGTCTCAAAAGCCTTCTCACTAATTGCATCTTTCTTTTTATGGCTTTCTCCCCAGAGTCTAACCTCTCTAGCCTGTTCCAAAATACATTTCAATGATCACTTTCTTTGGTTTAATGGCCTTTCCTTAGTCGACCAGGCCAGCACGCCTGACGCTGAGCTTTCTTAGGTTTAGATCATCTCTGACAGGGTCTCAACAGTTGAGACTTATATATAGTTTGCATTTCCCTATAGCCACTCTTCTTCAGGCTATACTCATTCAATCTCACTCTCCTCCTACTGAAGAAGGGTCATCCAGCTCCTTTGGTGATGAGGTTTTGGAACTTATTAAAAAATTTGATAAAGACATAAAAATGTTAAAGACTTTTTTCTTTTTTCATGTTTACAATTCTTATCATTTTTACAATCTTTCATTACCTATTTTTTTTAATTCTTCTATATTTATTCGGGAAGGTTAACAAAGGAACATACACTTCAGATGTAATGATGATAAAAGAATATAAATACTTTAAAGGACACCCTCAGAGGATTCATAGACCCTCTTTTGTCATCCAGGAGCGCCAGGTTTAGGGCGATGGGGGATTCATACCAACTTATACATGGATGCAGCATGAGTGAAGTAATGAGTCAATATTTAGGAACCATATGGAGAACCATGAGTTGATTAGTCTTATGTTGTATGGATCATGTTGCTAAACAACTATGCATAAAATTGTTCCAATATATGGTAGTGAAAACGATTAATGCCTTCTTAGAGTGTAAGCGTTGTTACTGTAAATGAATCCAATACTATAGTATGGAAAGTTCATAGTTCTATTGCTACAATTAGTGCCCGTAGAGATGGATGAATAGAGACTCCATGTTGTGAGCAAACATGTTTCTAGCTAAACTGAATGATTGTCCATTGCCTTGGCGGAATAGGTGCATGACCTCTTTCCATATAGCTACCAATGGCGGACATTGTTCTAAAAGGTGTATTGAGCTTCCATATTGGCCACATATTGTGCATAAAGAGTGGGCGGCGTTTGATTGTTCTGCCATGCAATACACTCTCCGCATGCACCTACACACATGTGAACGTATTCTGGGTTGTAGTGGTGAACGGTGTGTTTATCTCCAGGCCATTCTTTGGGTCTCCAGGTTGTATGGTATGTCCATTATATCTAGTTAATTAATCCTGGAAATGGTACTCATGTTTCGGTTTATCATGTTGTTTGTAACTACTTGGTCATTAACTTCTTGTCTGTGCGTTAGCCTTGGGTGTCCTCAGTGACTGGTCTGGTTACTTATGTGGATCTTCCATTCTGCTCTTCACATGGAAAGAAGTATTCATCTAAGTAAACAGGAGTGCCATGCAGTCCTGCAGCGGTTGGGTGAGATGCCAGACATCTAATGAACGATTTTAGATGACCTAAATTTCTTACTCAGAGAACTTGTGCAAAATTTGATCTTGATTTTGGGTCCAATGTAGGTCTGGACTAGTCACCTGGGCTATCCAGGATCCTAGTATATGGGCTTCTTGTTTTACAAAATAAGTTATAGCCATACCTCCATTCCTCCTAGGGCCAAATAAAATTTAAGGCGCACAGGGCTTTATGGTTAAGCCAAAGGCATCTATGAATTAAGGCATATATTCTCTTAAATAGGACGGTGAAAAAAGCAGTTGCATAGGCTGTAAACCATATGATTAATAATATCATGGAATTGACTATCACAACTCGTCCCTTAGCCTGTATGATGTTCATGCAAGGAGACAATGCGTTTTGTTATTTAATCTAGGAGATGATTCTCCATTACGGTGTTGGAATACCCCCTGCCTCCAACAATACCCCAAGTGTCAGACAGATCCAGCTGCAAGCTTGGTAGTGAAGGGAAGTTCTAGTGAGGTAATTGTTGATCTTCGCCTCCTAGGTCTGGTGAAGAGTCTTGAGGTTGTATTATCCTGCTGACCCAAGGTGAATGGCGCCCAATGGGCCTAATATTTCCCCAGGAGTATAATTTCAGTTATTTCAGCATTAAGTGATGCGTTGTTGATGGATGAGTATTTTTGTATTGTTTTCTCAAGTATTCAATCATCATGGTTGATGGATATACACATCACACAGATGTCAGTGAAAGCCATCATTTTGACTATTGGTTGGCCTTGAACACTGATTTCATTGATAAGGGGCATTTGTATTCCAGATTAGAGTATCAAGACTAAATTTGTATAGTAGAAGGCTTAGAAGGTCCCCTTGTCTGAGCCCCCTCTGTGTAAACTAGGGTAGTTAAAATCTGTTCCACGCGCAGCTATGCTGGATTTTTTTTTGGACAGCATCACCCAGCTCATAAATCTATTTGGAGTTTGAATTTTTGAAGGCAGGCACTAAGATAAGTCAAGCTCACCCCTTTGTATGCTTTCTGTTGATCTAAAGAAATGAGCGCTCCAAAGCTTTATATTGGCAGACATTTGCAAATGTGTGAATATTGTCCCATATGGATCTTCTGGGGACAAACCCATATTGTGTTGGTGATATCACATCAGTTGAAATTTCCCCTAATAGTTTGGCCATAATTTATGTAGATATTTTAGTGTCAGTATTAGTTAGGGAGATAGGGTAACAATTGGATAGGTTTAGTCTATCTCCTTTTTTGAAGAGAGTGAATGTGTATGCTTCTTGACCTCCAGGTAGAAGGCTTGTTTCCATATTACACCTATTTATGGAATCTAAAAAGAATATTAGAAATGTTATTATAATATCTTTTTTAAATTCATAGGGAAGCCTATAAGGTCCAGGGCATTTCACTAATGATGCAACGCGCACCGCTTCCCATAATTCCTCATATAAAATCAAGTCATTTAAATTATTAGTTTGAGCCTTGGTGCCAATATGCGCAATGTCGAGGAATATTTCAATTTTTGCTGGTTCAACCAGGTCAGATAATAAAAATTTGTGTAAAAACCGAGTATTTTGGTTGTGACTCCTTGGGTGTTTCTGCTATAGTGTATCCAGTCGTTGGACCTGTGTGTAGACTACTGTGATCTTTTAGGCGTAAAATTGACAAAAAAATAACTCAAACTAGTTTCTAAATATTATAAGTCTTTTTCTCTGTATTGAACACCAACACAATGTTAGTGTTCACATATCAAGTTGTTTAAGCATGCAGAAGCCTCTACCCATTTGTGTCCTCCTCAAGGGATGTATCCTGTGTGCAGGACATTGTTTTCCAGGTGATCAATTCCATCTAAAGTGCGTTTGAGATGGACAAAGCTGTCATGTATTTTCTTAATGTTGTGTATTTAATCTTGTGTAGTGTTGAATTTTGAAACTTCCTAGGTGATCAGTGGGTCTAAACAAAAGATGTTTGTAAATCCTGTGTTGAGGATATTTCTTTCGCCCAGGAGCCAGATTCTAAGTCAGCTAAATAGCTGGGCGTATTATGAATCCCCTGGGTGCTTGAATAATTGTTTTATATGGTGTAAAGGACACCAAAACTAGCTGGTGTTTGGATAATTCAATTTTTGTAGGTTTTATTTTTATAAATTTTACGTTGTAAAATTATTAGCGCGAGTATTTGGTCTATTTGTACCATATATAAAAAGATTACATTTTTGCACATGCAGGCGTGTCATGTTCTTCAGGAGAGGCAATCAGTTTGATAAAAGATCATATATGCTAAGTTTTCATCTAACATGCTGTCAGAATTTTAACAAGATGGAATCCTCCAATGATTAATTGTTATTTTGGGTGAAATGGCTAATCATGGCAGAATGTCACAATGACTGAATTTCATGTTATCTGATACAATTTCTAGATAGTTTCTCCAAAAATTGGGTTGAGCTGAATCCAAGTATTCCAACAAGTTTGGAAGAGAGGATTGAGCGGAGCCAATTGCTGGCCCAAATTGGTATAAGGATCACCAGTGACTAATAAGCTGAGGATGATCCACTTGAATTGACTGTTCTATGTCAGCAGATCTGACAATTATGAGTTTGAGGTGGCCAAAGTTGTTTCTGGCGCCTCATTTATTATAATAAAATATTGCCTAATCATAAAGCAATTCCTACTCAATCAATTGAAATGAGTTGAGAAAAGATGTCAGTGTGATGTGAGATATTCCAAATAAAAGCGAGCAAGAAAAGCTGTTTCTAACACATTATTATCAACTTGAAGGCTAAATTCAAATTTGAAATTTACTTAGATTAATCTTTTATATGGCTCACCAGCGACTTAAGGCTAAGGATGAGCTGAAACTAATTCATACATTGTGAAGGACAGAGTGAGAGGTTTGATGCCATTGAAGAGAATAGTGCAGTTGAAGGATAATATTTGGTTGGCTGGAAGAACCAGCAGAAGAGCTGATAGGTCAGCAGTGGGCGCTAAAGCCCTTTTGTAAATAGTATAAATATCTGGCGCTTCCCTTTTATTAAATATCTCCCTTTGCCTAATCTACCTTTTGTTATAAGTTTATATTTATTTTGTTGATTAGAAATTAGGATGTGGGATCCCCGAATGGCATGAGTGACAAGCCAAGGGATCAGCCAGTGCTGCTGGCCCCATCGCTTAAGGCGAAATGGCAAGGGCTGACCAGTCTTCATACTGGTTGGCCTGCCAACTAGCAGAGCCTATAGTCAATTTTCCAACACATGCAAAGTTCCACATGCCTTTGTGGTGCCTCCATTGGTATAGAATGCAGTCAGTGTTTGGCATAATCCAGTAGTTCATGTATCTCATGGCAAAAGTGTTTGCTGGAAGATGGAGGTGTGTCAAAGCTGAAAGAAGCACACAACGCTCTTTTGCACAGTCAGTGCATACAAACTGGCTATTGTGAGCACCTCATTGTGCCATGAGAAGGCAACGTCTAGTATGTGGCCTTTCAAAAACGAAGTTTTATTAATTAATTAAAATTTTTGGTTCGCATGTACTATCACCCCACAGTGTTGCAACCAAAATGATATTTTGGAAGGAGGATGTTTTCCCATGTATACTCAATTCCCTGTGGACAGTGGGTTTCATACGCCACCAGGATGTCCACAGGGGGGTGTGCAGGGGACTAAACTCTTTGTCCTGGGACGTTAAGGATTTGGTACCGCTATGGTCAGCATTCCTATATTTACTGAGACACCTGGTGCACCTCAGGAGCGGTTATTAAGGCCCTGGACCTACTCCCTCGCCCGCTCTGCTCACCTTTGCATCCTTGCTGCAGGTGCCATAATGATGAGTAGGAACTGGGGTTTATTATGCCCCTTTCACTAATACTTTTATATTTCCTTCTTGCTTTTGTTGGCTTTAAATTTATTATTGCGATGCACTTATGTGTTCTCATTGGTCATAGTTGTGTCTGACGCATTTAATTGTTTATTTTCAATCCCATTCAGGTTGTAAGTTATAATTTTGGGGGGGGGGTGCCAAACCCCTGTGCTGACGAGAAGCTTATTAATTGGATTCCACCAAATCCTGTTTGTTTACTTGTTTGCTTGATTTTCAGTTTCACTTAATTACCTCATTTTTCTAGACCTTCCATGTCTTCTTGAATCTGTTCAGGCTGATGGATGATTCTGGAGAGGCCTTTGCCTTGGCTGCAGCCAACTTGTGAGCCTGTTTGGCCATCTTCTGCTCCTTTGGGGTTTTTAAGTCAATAATTTTTATATTGTCCAAATTCTCCCCAGTTAAATGCTTCTGTGGTATCAGTTATTTGACAAACTCTGAGTCATCTTTGCCCATTTCCTTCTCACATAATTCCATTTCTCTTAGGGCTTCTTTTATGGGACAGGCATGAATCTTGTGCCCAAAAGGCCTAAAAGTGGTTACATATGAGTGGCGCAATCTTCACTGTTGTAAGAATAGTTGAGATTTTTCTGTCAATAATAATGAATGCAGTATGAGTGGTTTTTATGTGAGAACCTCTGCTACCTCCAGGTTCAAGAAATAATTGAAATTGCCTTCTTTGTGCTATGGGTCAGCATCAGCTGAAAATTTTTGCAGATCAAATTGCTTAATTTATCCATAGGATTCCAAGCCCTCCCAGAGATGGTGTTTGACTACTGTGCACGCCAGTGTTGTCAGAAGATAATTGTAAATTATAAATATACCTTTGGATTCTGTCCAATATGTATGTTTAGTTGATACCAAATGTTGACTGTTATGAAGGTCAATACTCTAACCTTTGCGGCTTTGTTTGCTTCCTCCACTGTCTCAAACCCAAGATACACCCAACCACGGTGGATAATGTGGGTTTTCATGTACACAGCTTGCAAGAATATTTTGGTTGGGCTTCACCAAACTTTTCCCATAATAGTGGTGCCTCTGTGCCCAAAATTACACGGGACTCATGTTCAACTGACAACAGCAGTTGAGAGTGGGACACTTTATGTAACTGAAGTACTTTACTAAAAATCACGAAACCCACAGAGTGCACCACCTTGCGTTTTTTATTTTTAATTTGGTTTTTAGTTGACTCCTATGCGCTTGGTGCCTTTGGGCGGTGCAGATCCAGGTCTACTACCATTTATCTGCGTCCCCCAATCCTGTACTTATTTATTAAACGTGCTCATCTCACCTGCCATTGATTATCAAATTGTTCTGTTTGAATCAAATTTATCACTAATGGGTGATAGTAATTGGAAAGAAAAGACCTTTATTAATTTTTTCTTGTATTTGTATTTTTAATAATTTTATTTTATTATCATTATCATTATCATTTTTATTTTTTTGATCATCTTTTTTTGTAATCTTTAGATACAGATTGAAGATACTTAGCATGGACTTTATTCACAACCCAACCGCCTTGATTCTTGATGATATATACATCTTCAAAAGAATTCTTCAATACAATAAATGGACCCTTTGCAAAGTGAGGCCAACTTATGCACGTGGCCTATGGTATGAGTGTCATAATATACTAATAAGTCTCCATCCTAAAACTTATTCACAGTAGCTTATTTAAAGTTGTCATAGCTCTTCAGACTTTTTTTTCAGCCAATCACGTTCTGATAAGCCTCAGATAGCAACTTGATTAAGGTCTTCGCTAGTTGCTAAGCATAACTTGTAGGGATAATTGCCTCAGTTGGATCGATTGCAGAATATAATAATGGAGGTAGAGCTTGATTTACCATGCAGAAGTCAAAACGGATATATCCCATGCTGCTATGATGTCTGATGTTATATGAAAACACTGTAGCGCTAATGAAGATGGCCCATTGTGAAGGCGCTGTGGTTGCGTTTTTGCAAAATATGCCATCTAGGGTGCCATTCACTTGTTCTACCATACCTTTAGTCTCAGGATGGTATGGTGTTGACAACTCTCCTTTAATGGACATCATCTCATTCTTGCGTTGCTTCATCTGCACAGCAAAATTTGCGCCATTATCCAACAGGATCCTCTGGGGACATTCGCGCTAATAGAAGATGCAATTATAATAAACAGGGCAGTAGTCAAGGCCCAAAAGTCTCAAATTTCTTTTGCTTCCACACATTTTTTTCAGATGGTCAATAGCAACAATTATGTATATGTTGTCTAAGCTACTTACAGGCAAGGGATCAACAACATCAATTGGTAATGTATGCCAGGCCCAGTCAGGTTTAATTAATCAATATTTCACATCTGACTTCATAGGCTTTGCAATATGTCATGAATGACATGTTTGATTATGCCTTGGATATTGTTTTGCATGAGATCCAAATAGTAATTAGATCTAATTGGTTCCAGAGTTTTAGTCAATCCTCCATGCTTGATGGCCTTGTGGGCCTGAGTAATGTTATCCATTTGTTCAGAAGGTTTTGGTTAAATTCTTCACTGCCCATCAGGCTTGAGTTTGTACAATACTCCATTCTGGTATTTAGTGTCAGTCAATGCTATTTTAATTCTCTTCAATTAAGGCGGCTCATCCTCATACTTCTGATTTATCATTTTTTTCAAGGAGCTCATCGGCTAAGCTTCTCAGAATGGCAACAAAGTGAAAGTTGAAATAGTTCATCCAAGTTCTGGTGAGAAGCTCAAATTTATATGATAATTTCATAGTCATATGCTTGTAGTTTCAAAGATCAGCGGAATAAACTCCCTCAGGCTCCTTGAGGTTGTAAGGCCAGCGTAATGAGCTGTGATCCATAACTACTTGAAACTTGGTGCCATGGATGTACACCTGAAATTGTTTGCAAGCGTATATCACAGCCAAACACTCTTGTTTGATCATTATTGTTGGGTTTTTTGCCCATATTCCCAGCCTGCTAGATTACCTTGTATCGCTAAGGGAAAATTCCCTAAGGCGTAGTGAATTTGAAATCAGTTGGCCCAAGTTATGGAGGAGCTACATTTGGGATTTTTGAGATATCCGCCTGGCTGTATCTGTCAGGGATTGATCTGGATGAATACTTAAGATCTCATTGGGTAGAGTTGCCAACAAAATAGGGGCATCTGATAATGATTAACTATCAGGTGTACCAATTGGGATCGGTCAGGTTTTATCACCAACTGATTTGGAATGAATAGCAAGTTGTGAGGCGAGTGATTTTTCCTGCAACTAGAGAATTGATTGGTTGGTGAGTGACCTTCCATCTTGGGTAATAAGTCCCATTACCTAAGCAGATCGCTAGCCAAATATGGTGGTTAACTTGGATCAAGAGGAAAACATTAGGGACAAGTTTTCCAACTCTTTCTGTTTGAGGTCTTGAGGATGTCCAACAACGGAATCCTAGCCAGGATAGGAAAGACCATCGCTGCTGAGATGAGGATGAATAATCCAATGGCAACGGCTGCCATTTCATTGAAGAGGTGTCAACTGAGAATTAGACAGCCAAATCCCCCATTATATAATTCCCTAGGATTTACTATAATAAAAACAATGCTTTAAGAGTATCTTTACATAGTTTATATAGTTACATTATCAATTTGGTGTATAGTTAGACTATCAGCTTCTATTATGTTGTTCTATCTCAAGGATATTATTGCAGAGGGCAATAATTGGAATAATCTCAGAGAGAAGAGTAAAGATCTAAGCGGGGATCTAGAGAAGAAAGAACCAAAATTAGAGATAGCTGCTGACTGTGTGTTGGGCTGAGAGAGACTGTCACCGGGGTATCTTAGCAAAGATTGGGTGGACAAGAGTATAGAGAACAAATACCTACAAGTATGACTTCAAGAGTATATTAATCAGAAATACAGGCTGAGCGTTGGGCCAAAATATAGTTCAATATCAACTACAGATAATAGTCTCCATACTATTATCAATCAATAATACATTCTATACAATGCAACGATGTGCATGAGGAAATTGAACCTGTGCAGTAAAAGGTTACTGGGTTGCCTGCCAATATCAACCAAGAGTAAATTTTTACAAGTTGGTGCTCACTACAGGGGTAGTTGAGTTAAAGAATATAGAAAAAGATGTTCTATGAAAATGTTTCCAATTTTGGAAATAAGTTACTGAAGGAAGTAACAAAGATAGAATGTGAAGAGGATCACGTTCAGTGGTGTTCACCCAGCTCAGCAGTGAAGCTCCAAGTGAAGCAAATTATAGATACTCAAGTTCAGAGAAAAGAACTTGCAGCCTAGATATAGAACTATCTAGAGCTGCAAGAAAACCAGTTTCACCGGACATGAGATGAAGAGAAATAGCAGGGCCAACTTGGGTGGAATTGGGCCCAATGGAAATAGTCCCAAGAATCAGCAGGGCCAACTTGGGTTGGAATTGGGCTCGCTGTAAATAGTCTCAATTGTCAGCATGATCAACTCAGGTTGAAAAAGGACCCGCTTCAAATAGTCCTGAGAAGAAAGTGTTTAGATGAGGCATTGGACGAAATAAGAAGCAATCAATCCGGAGAATTGGATTGCCATACCAACAAAGAGTCGAAGTCAAAATAGGAAATGATTGATCCAAGCTAGTGGAGGAAATCGTTTGACTTAAAAACACTCAATCACTAGTTAGAAGTTTCTGGAGTTGAGTTCATTAATTCCGGAGAAATTGGATGAAGCTAATGAGGCCAGAACGACCTGTGTAATTAAGGATAGCCATGAAGGCTGAAAATCGTTTTCAGGAGACAAAACGATCTGGACAATTGAACAAAACTGTTGGCTAATGAGATAAAAGAATTTAAAAGCATCAGTTGCCGAATATGAGATGAAATTAGGGCCTGTTGGACAAATTACCAGTTGGGATAAAAGGCCTAATTTAAGGGAATTTCCCAAAGTTATCAAGTATAGCCTATAATAACTTTCTCTCTGCTCGGCATAACTTTCTGAGCAAATTAATTTTGATAAATAAAAAACAAACACTTAATCACACACCAAAGTCTTACTCTGATGTCATTGGATCCCCCACCAACTGTCCCAGCGTGGGGCAGTGGCAAAACTCCCCCTCCATTTTCCATCCAATAGGAAAATGCGCTCAGACTGTCTCGCTCAGTCATTCCAAACCCTTGGGACAATTCATTCCTCCAAAGGATCTCGATGCCCATCTCGCCTAAACCCAAGCGGTGCCCCACTGCCCCTGGTGCTCCCCTGGAGCAACATTTATTTCAGCCTTAGGGTCATTTATGGGAATTTTTTCCCTACGATGACCAAGCCATTATCAAAATGGCTCAGGCAATAATGACACCAGCCTGTTTTTAGACTTCTGCCCCTATAAGGGGTACTTTAATCTCAGCTTCCCCTGTGAAGCTAATGCAGACACTCTGGAAATGGTGCCGCTAATCTTTAATAATACTTCCCTCCCAGCAACTCAGACCCAGCTCCAAATGAACACCACCTTGGTGGTACAGTTCGCTGGTTTTCCCACCCACCTCCCCCAAAAGTGCTCCACCAGGAGCTGATGGAAGGATTGGCAGCCTACGGTGCCAGCCCCATCTCACGATTTGTGGTCCCAAATGGGGCCACACGCCTTACCAGGCCTCAGGCATACGCCACAATCAGCCCTGAATTTACAAAAAATTCTTTAGTAATTCCCCCTCGTGCCAACATCCCATCTGCCACTGACCATCCTTTCTGGGCCTGTGTTGAGGGTGGACGGACGATTTGTCCATCCTGCTTTGAGTTAGACCATTTGAAACATAAATGCCCATACTCAGAAACTTCTTCCAACGCTGAAAGTTTGCCTGACGCCCACCAATCTGCTGCCCGCCCCGCGCCAACTCTGACATGTAGTATAATCCTACCTTCCCCTCCTCCAATGCCTGATGCTGCAGCTGCAACTACATCCACCAATTAGCACCCACCTTGCCCCAATGCCACAAATAATTCATCCAACCAAACATCAGATTGGATCCCAGTTTGATCCCATGCATCCACAAATAAATCGAACAAACCTCAACTGTACGCTGATTCTTCAATCCAATTTAACTAAAATCCATGGGAATTATTGGATGAAATTGACGAATCAGGTAATGTCATTAAAGAACCAACGCTGCAACTCAAGCGGCTCTGTAACGCAGAATGGGATGCAAAATTCCCATCTCAAAAATATGTCCTACAACCTAACGCCAAACCATTCTACAGCGACCACCAGCTTGCAGTAGAAGCAGCCACCACACCAGATTGCCATCCGCTTCACAAAGCAGCCGCCAAATCTGTGGCTGCACTTGTAGGAGGAATTACACCTCCTGTCATCCCCAACAAGCTTACTCCACAAAGTAAGATCAACATGAAAACCTTGCATAAAAACGTTACTGAAGCCATTTAGAACGTGGTAACAGTAGCACGGAATCCAAAAAGCAAAAATAACCTGAACCAACATTGCCACATTCATTAAATTACCAGACGCCCGCCTCAAAGCTGAAGATGCTTTGGGAAAATACACCGTTGGTATAATGATGGCTGGCAACTATTCAGAAGTTCCAGTCATCAAGGATATCAAACCCCATGCCACCGATGCCCCCACACCCTTACTATCTGCCTTAACACGCACCCTACTCTGGAATGAGATGGATGCAGTTGAAGATGAGCCCCCAAATCCCCTCTCCATCCACCATGGAGGGATAGCAGTATTTGCTACCCACCTAGTTGAATATTTTATTAGCTACAATTCTTTGATCCGTCCATTTTGGGCGTTTAATTCGAATCATTCTTTTATTATGATTTTAGTTTTTAGTTTTGTAATGTCTGTCCCCTGGTCAGCTTACCTCGGTTAAATAAAATCAAGTATAGGCTATACATGAAGAAACAGCGTTACTGGTCATATAGTAAGAAAGGTCAATACTAATTAGAAGTATTGAGCCTATAAGAAAATTGTTGCAATGTTCCCATAGGACCTCTGAACCATTAAATGGTTATGTCCTGAGATTTTGGTCAAGTCCTAGAAGAGGACCGCTGAACCAGATGGTTGGTTAAATCTTAAGAGGATAAGATTTTGAACCATGATAACTGGTAGGTTTAAGTACCTATGACCCAGTTTGGTGAAGGAAAATAAGGAACTCTGAGCCTTTTTGTAGGTTGCAAGTCCCATTGCAAAAGAAAAATACAAAAAATGTATAAAATATTAATGTATCAATTTTATGGTCTAAGAGTTTTGGACCTAAGAAGCAACAAGAAATCCTGATGGCCAAATGGAGGAAATTCCACCCTCAATGAGATGAAATTATTGTCCAGGGTAGCTGAAAGTATCAACCTATTGGTTGATTAAGAGCAACTCTATGATCTGTCAGATCAGCAAGAGGAGGTGCTCTGGTTGTTTAAAAGTATCAGAGAGTATTCACCCAAAAAAACGACCAGGATTTGGGATACACAAGAAGTGATTCACAAGTTCAATACTGGGGAAAATCTGCCGATCCAGACAAAAAGATATTGCTGGCATGAGATGCTGAGAGAATCAATCTATCAGAAGATTTATTTAGGACTTCGCATGAATAGCTGAGCCATTATTCCATTTATTAAAGGATCTGAAGAAGGATTCATATGGAATGAAGAGGCCCAGGACTCCTTCAATGAGTTATGCCGGTATTTAATAAATTCACTGATTCTGAAATATCCAAATTTTAATCAGGAGTTTATCATTCAAACTGATGCTTTGTTGATGGCGATTGACGCCATACTGAGCCAAGTATAAAAAATTGGGGCGAGCATCCAGTGGAATATGTGAGCCAGACACTCTCAGCTGCTGAGAGGAACTACACCATGACTGAGCAGGAATGCCTTGCGGTCATTTATGCATGAAAGCAGTTTTGGGTGTACATTCACGGAACACACTTCAAAGTGGTGACGGATCACTCTTTGCTGCGTTGGCTGCACAATCTAAGGGAGCCAGAAGGACAACTGGCCAGATGGGCGTTTAAGCTTCAGGCTTACAATTATGAGATAGTCCACCAAGTGGGGGCTTCTAATCAGAACGTGGGTAGCTTATCGAAGTTGTCAATGGTTCAGTTGGTATACCTGCAGGCAGATGAGCTATTCCAGATAATGGTCAAAGGAAAAATTGGGGACAAGCCCCAAGAAATCTAAGGTGCACTTTGAAAATTTGATGGAAAACACTGAGACTATGGATGGACAAGTATTCAAGATGATTAATGGGAAGCAGCTATTATTCCCAAAACCATTGGAAAGAGCAGCAATAGTACAAGCAGCTCACAAGGATGTCGGGCATGGAGGCCTGAGGAAAACAACTGACCATATTCACCAGTATTATTACTCGGAACCGATCAACTACAATGTCACGGATTATCTGGCTTGTTGCATGGAGTGCCAGGTGCAAAAACCACACAATAATACAACTGGATAATGAATGGTCCGCCCTGGATCGCCTGGCACACGGTGTCCATCAATGTGATGGGACCGCTGAAAATGTGCACAGGGGGAGTCAAGTACAACATAGTTGCCATCAACCATCTGACAAGAAGGGTTGAGACGAAGGCCCTAACCAGAGTAGATGCTACCAGTACTGTGAGGTTCATAATGGATAAAGTGGTATACCAACATGGATGTCCGCAGGTCCTGCTGAGCGACAATGGGACCAACTTCACATCTCATGTGATCCTGAGGGTAAACGAAACAATGGGGATCTGAGGAGTCATGTCAATACCATACTGGCCAGAGACAAACGGACTGGTAGAATGGGTCAATGGGATGCTGGCCGCTATGATAAAGAAGCTAGTTGCAGGGAGAACTTCCGCATAGGGAACAAACCTAAGTTTGGTGACGTTTGCCTACAACATTAGTCATCATACAGCAACGGGAAAGACGCTATTTGAATTGTTATATGGAAGAAAGGCCGCGTTGCCACCGATTTTATATTTGGTGGTGGAACCTATGTCGGGGGATGAGTACTGAGCAATACTTGAACTTATTGATGAGTATCCTGATCAATATGCATCTGCAAGCATTTGATACAACCTTGAAGAAAAGGATATGAGAAAAATTGATGGATGACAAGAACTGACCGGCCTTAGAGGAATATCAAATAGGGGAAAGAGTTGCCTATTTTGATACGCATAGTTTCAGACAAAGAAAAAAATTAGATGCGTTGTGTTGGGTCCATTTAAAGTAATCTCCAAGACAGCGACTGATGCTTACTCCATCAAGAATCTCTTGGATGAAAGAGTTGTAAATTGAGTCCACGCTAAGTATCTAAAGAGTTGGATTGAAGAAAAAATTAATGTGTTCCTGAAGGACCAATTACCATTAAGCTGGTCATGACCTGATGATTAGGTCAAGTCCAAAAAAAGGACCTTTGAACCAATCTAGATGGTTAAGTCCAAAAAAAGGACCTAGGAACCATGGAAAACTGGTAGTTTAAGTACCCAGGACCCAGTTTAGGGGAAAAGATGGACCGATGAACCAAAACAAGGTCAAGTCCCATAGTAAAAAAGAAGAGTAAAGATAAAAAATTGATAAAGATAAGGGGAAAAAAAAGAGATTATAAACCGCATAGATAAAAAAATGATATATTTTTATAATTTTTATTTTTATTGATTGTCCTTGGTATGGGGATGATTCCGCCTATGTTGCCTCTTGGGGGAGGGAGGATGGATGGCGGTAGGAATGAACAGCCCATCAAAATTGATATGTGATCAGATGCTTTCGAGGACAAGACCTAAACAAAACCACATTTTTGAGTGGATGCTGAGCCCTGAGAGAAAGTGACTAGGGGAAGGGAAATTGATATGTCAGAGGAAGCGAATCGCGAAACCCCAGAGCAGGGAGGAAAGCAACAGTATAAAAAGAGGTAATCAGCAAATAACACTGAGTAATCCTGATATGGCACCAGAGCCAAAAGATTAGTCCTGAGCGCCTGCCGATGGGCTTCATCAAGGACACTAGACATATGGGCTGGCAACGAAGAAGGGATGCTCGATGAGGGTTGCTGAATCATGCCCTCTATCGATGCCATCACAGAAGATACAGATGGGAAGTGCTGGAGAAGTGGTAGTTGTGCAGAGAGCGGATTGCATCCTGCAAGCGGCAACTATGGGATTTTCAGAAGATAAAGCTGAATGAATGGTGGAAACCAGGCGAGGCTGGAAGCTTTGTGGACCAACTTCAAAGAACTTGGCCAGCAAAGCGAAGAGCATATGTGGCAGTATCTTAAAAAAAGATTATCAAGATCAGAGGGATTCAGTGCTAAAGTCAAAGCCTTGGTGACTTGGGCCCAGAGTTCAGCGTAGGGGAGCTCGAAGTGAATACTGTTACTGATTGAGAGCTTGGAGACCAGAACAGCAGGTTTATAAAATTGACCAAGTCATAATAGGAACTTAGGAAGCAGGTCTGACCTTTCCAGAAATGAACAATCCAGAGCAACCAGCATAATCTCTGGAGCATCTATGATGATGTTCAGAGCATCAGCGAAAGGAGCTGAATCCAGGAGAGTTTTGAGGTCCAACTCTGGAATTGACTGAAGAGGAAGAGTTGCCCAAGATTTGTTTGAAACGATGGGTAGCCTGGTTTTGGAGGGATTAGTTACTGTTTCTGGTAATTTGATGGAAGGAATAGCCACTTGCGCCAGACTAGGCGTATGAGTCCTGGAAGGACCATAAAAGAGGTTCTGTCGAGCGAAAAAATCATCTTCTGGAAGAAAAGGTGGTCTGGATCAGACAACTATTGAGGAGCTGCTGGTAGCGAGACTCAGAATTCAACATATGAGCTGGATGAGAGAGGGGATGTCGGACTTATATAGAAGTTGACATTATGCACTCTATAATCCATTAAGCTCCAATTTTGGAGAAATTAATCTCAAAATTAATGAGATAAACTATCCAAGGAAAAAATTAGGAATGACTTATGCTAAGAGGTTATGAAATAAATAACAAGGGCGAATAAAAAATAAGTATTCTTAATTAAGCTGCGAAATGAACATTGATGGCAAGGGTCTCCTGTCCAGGACAAGGAGAAAATTAGGAAATTAAGGACGTCAGACCAAGAATCTTGAATATGACAGCGGGTCATATACCCTGACAGGGGGAAAACTGTATCTCAGGATAATATTGTCATTAGTAAATCGATCAGCCCAGCACAACAGAAGGTCATGAGGACCGCTCTCTAAGAAGGCAGTAGCAAGAAGGAAGAGAAAGAATGCTCTATGTTGAAGGTCATCCTGAGCAGCGTTGAGTATTGAATAATGTACTCCACTTGAACCAATGAAGTATACAACCAAGTGTCTGAAGTGGTGTTATCATGCTCCAGTCCTTTTCTTGCTGGAAATATAGGCAAGAGCGGGGATGTGTTGGGATTTTTCCCCATATTCTCAGCCTGCTAGATTACCTGGTATTGCTAAGGAAAATTCCCTAAGGCAAAGTGAATCAGAAATTAGTTGCCCAAGTTTTGGAGGAACTACATTTGGGGGATTTTGAGATATCCGCCTGGTTGTATCCGTCAGGGATTGATCTGGATGAATACTTAAGATCTCATTGGGTAGAGTTGCCAACAAAATAGGGGCATCTGATAATGATTAACTATCAGGTGTACTAATTGGGATCATTCAGGTTTTATCACCGACTGATTGGGAATGAATAGCAAGTTGTGAGGCGAGTGATGCCGTCTGCAACTAGTGAATTGATCAGTTGGTGAGTGACCTGCCATAATGGGTAATAAGTCCCATTACCTAAGAAGGTCTCTAGCCAAAATATGGTTGGTTCACTTGGATCGAGAGGAAAATGTTAGAAACACATTTTCTGACTCTTTCCATTTGAGGTATTGAGGATGTCCAACAACGGAATCCTAGCCAGGATAGGAAAGACCATTGCTGCTGAGATGAGGATGAAAAATTCAATGGCAACGGCTGCCATTTCATTGAAGAGGTGTCAACTGAGAATTAGACAGCCAAATCCCCCACTATATAATTCCCTGGGTTTTATTATAATAAAAAACAGTGTTTTAAGAGTAGCTTTACATAGTTTATATTTAGTTACTTTATCAATTTGGTGTATAGTTAGACTATCAGCTTCTTTTATGTTGTTCTATCTCAAGGATATTATTGCAGAGGGCAATAATTAGAAGACTCTCAGAGAGAAGAGTAAAGATCTGAGCGGGGATCTATAGAAGAAGCAACCACAATCAGAGATAGCTGCTGACTGTGTGTTGGGCTGAGAGAGACTGTCACCGGGGTATCTTAGCAAAGATTGGGTGGACAAGAGTATAGGGAATGAATCCCCACAAGTATGACTTCAAGAGTATTTAATTGGAAATACTGGCCGAGTGTTGGACTGAAATATAGTTCAATCTCAACTATGGATAATAGTCTCCATACTATTATAGATTAATAAACCATTCTATATAACGTGACCAAGTGCAAGAGAAAATTGAACCTGTGCAGTAAAAAGGTTACTGGGTTGCCTGCCAATATCAACCAAGAGTAAATTTTCTTAAGTATAATTACGCTCATGCTTATTCAGCGTCCTGCTGCAATAGTCAGCTGGATGCTCCTCCCAATCATCCCTGACCAGGTATAACACTCCATAATCGTGGTCAATGAGACGTCAGATAATTAATGGCTTGCTGAAATCTTGATATTGGAAGACAGGCACCATGCTTAGTGTGGTCTTCGACGCCAAAGGCTTGCTGACATTTGTCTGCCTAGCAAAAATGAACTCCTCATTGTAGAAAATGGAATAGGGGCTCAGCATTCATTGCAAACCCTTTAATGAATCTTAAATAGTATCCTAGTATGCCTAATAATAATTGAACATCCCTTACACTCAGTAGAGCTTAAATGTTGTTTATCGCCTCCACATTTGAGCTTTGGGCCACAAGCTATTGGGATCAATGAAAAATCTGAGTTATTTCAATTGGTCTTTAAAATTTGGCATTTTGTAGACTTTATCTTCATATTGGCTTTCAACAGCCGTTCAAACACTTGTTCAAGGTGGCCATTATGTTTAAAAAACATTCATGAGAAGACATTCATATCATCCAGGTCCAGCAATACACAGGATAGTTTAAGATCCCTAAAAAGGTGTCCATTGCGCACTGAAAGGTTTATGGTGCATTGTACAGACCCTGTGGCATGTTCTCTGGTTGGAATAGCCCTTGCGCAGCAAATAATGTGAACTTCTCCTGCTCCTCTTTAGTAAATTCAATTTGCCAGTATCTGGAGATAAGGTCTATCGTGGTGAAGTAATTCTCCCCTCCTAGACGGTCCAAGGCGTCATCATTTCTGGGCAGAGGACACAAATCCTTTTTTTAATGGCGTTGAGGTGATAATTATTAATTACAACTCAACTGCTTCCATCTTTTTTTTTGCAACTAAAACTGGGCTGGACCATGGGAATTTTGAGGGCACAATTATTCCACTTTTAATTAATATGTCTAACTCTTTTATGACTACTTAATCACTAGCCTTTATACTGAATTGGCTTCATTATAATAAGCGTGCGTTCTCCAGTGTCAACGAAGTGCTGTACTCCTTTTGCACAACCTAAATCCTGGTCATCTTTGGTCAAATTTTGGAGTATCAATTAAACAACTCCCTAGCTTTATCCTTCTGTTGTTCCAAAAAATCCAGTAAACAACTCTTGAGGAGTTACAGCATGAGCCCCGAGGCTCTCAGTTGGTAACATGAACTCAGATAAATCACCAAAATTGACAGATGATTTTAACTCATCCTTTGGAACCAGATGTACAAATGTGACCACTTGATAATTTTCGCCCTTGATATCTCACCTGGTCAAATTTGCTAATATGATGTCAATTTCCCCATGACCTGCTATAGTATTCAAGGCACTACACTAGGTTCAACCTAAGAATGACATCAGAATGGTATAAA
>JAKSZP010012393.1:0-56725 GCA_022478985.1 Massospora cicadina
CCATCCAGGAGGTGATGGAAACCCTTCTGAAATCCCCACGGCTTAAAGCCCCTAGGCCCAGACGGAATACCCTTTGAGGTGTACCTTCTGGAACCTGCAGTGATAGCCAGAACCCTCCGCGACCTCTTCGCTGCACTATTGGTGAATGGCGAGGTCCTCCCCGACTCCAGAGGCTCAATCACGACCCTCATTCACAAGAAGTCAGACCGTGAGAACCTGGCGAACTGGCGCCCCATAGCGTTGATCAACACAGACCACAAGCTCTTCACGAAGCTTCTGGCCAACCGCATCACCAAATGGGTGTCACCTCGCCTCTCCCCATCCCAGTACAGTTTTATTCCGGGGAGGTCGTTATGGGACAACTATAATGACCTTCACGTGACTTTGACTGCTAACTCTCGTAAGGTGAATGGCTTTGTGGCTCTTCTGGATATGGAGAAAGCATATGATCGGGTAGCCTGGAAGTATATTGATGCTTCCCTGGCCCGCTTCCATCTCCCACCCGCAGCTAGGCGCTGGATATCAGCGCTCTATGACCAGCTCCACACCAGAGTCCTAGCGCCAATGGGTTTTACAGTGGCAGTACCAGTTGGACAAGGTCTCCGGCAAGGGGACCCCTGAGCCCTATCCTTTTTAACATCACCCTTGACCCCCTCTTGGCCTCCTTACAGGACAAGCTAACAGGGATTCTGGTCCCAGGTAAAGCCCCCACACGCACCATGGCATTTGCAGATGACACTGCCATTGCATTTGGCTGCCCTGGGGATGTTGCCCTCGCTGCTGTGACCATTGAGAGGTACACCAAGGCGTCCAACGCCATGGTCAACACCTCCAAGACAACAGTTGTACAGGTCGGCTCCCCCACCTTCCCCCCACCATTTGGTATTGAACCTGAGCGCGGTACCTTCCGTCACCTGGGCGTTCTCACCAACCAACAAGGAGTTGCGCTAAAAGACAATGAGGACTTGCTCCTTGCAGCAGTTAACTCCAGGATTGCCAGCTGGAACCGGTGGCACATCACCCCCCAGGGTCGAGCTCTGATGGCCAATGTGTTCCTCCTCTCCAAAGTCTGGTTCCTAGCGCACGTCTGCCCATTCACAGATGCCTTTTATACGCGGCTCAATGTACTCCTCCGCTGTTGGATCTGGGGCTCAAACCATCCACCAATAGCCCTCTCAACCATTGCCCGACCCTGCAATGAAGGGGGCCTAGGGCTTCTGGACACGCGATCCCACGCCATCACAATCTTCCTGAAGTTCCTATGGCCGATTGTCTGCTGGGACGCGACCCCCATGCCCCAATGGGCGCCCGCCCTCCGCCAGTCAGTGTCAGCAGCTCTGGGTCTTCCTAGAGCATCTCTGACCTCATTAGGGGAGTGGCTCACAAACCACCCAGGCCATCGCCTAAAACCATCCTCATCCCCCTACTGGAACCAGGCTCTCCTTGCCCTGAAACGAGTAGGCGCGCGGATCCACCATGCCTTCCCATACAGAAGGGAAGGCCCTGGCCTCAGCCCACGTCGTCATGCAATTGTGCACAATGGACAAGTTGTCACAACTCGCCTCAACCCCCAAGATCGTCCTCCCATCCGCCCAAGACTCCTTGAGCTCCTCCCTCCCTCCGTGAGATTTGACCTTAAGGAATTGTGGAAGGACGTCTATCACCCCATCCTGTCAGCAAAGGTGTCCAACACCTTACGGAGAGTGCTCCACTGTTCATACAGGACAGGGGACCGGACTGGCCCTACCTTCCAGCACCGAAGCTGCCTCCGCTGTGTGGAGCCTATTGACTCCCACCTCCATCGTTTTTTCACCTGTCCAGGTGTCGCCGCATTTTGGCCAAAGGCCCGCGCGCTCCTCCATGCTCAGCCCTGGTCTGGACACCCTGTGCAAGACCTCATGTTTGAGCAGACATTGCCTGGTTGCCACTGACCCCTCCGTGTCCTCGCCTATGCCACAGCCATCTGGACCATCCATAACTCCTTCCTTCGTGCTGCCTTTGACCAGCAGGTGTGGACCCTTCCACACATGATCACCCACTTTCAGGTACACTTTGAGATGGCCCTGAAGGTCAGCACTATGTCGCCAACCCTCCCCCGCTCAGTTGTCACTGCAGCACGGCTCTGGCGCGCAAACCCCCTCCCTTTCTCGATGCCTCCTCCCTCCCCTTCCCTCGCCTCAGGCTCTTAGGAGCCCAGGCGTAATTCAATAAACATCGATGAATCCCCCCCTTGGGTTGGGACCATCTAGTACTAAAAAAAAAAAAAAGAAGTTGTACATTCTTTGTGTGAGTGCAAATTGATGACTCCCATGTGTTTAAGATGGGTACAGGTAGTTTGAAAATCAAATGTGATGTTCATCCTCATAGTAGGAGATTGGCAGAAATGCCTGTCCATGCAACTGGTATAACAACCTTGTTTTCACCTCATAAAATGTGGAACAATGTTTTGTAGACAAATGTTTTACTGGAGCCCCCTGGTCTGTCAATGAAGTAACAATATAAAATTTTATTTCTTACTTCATGTAAAACTTCCTCAGCTATTGCCTTCTGTTCTAGGTTTAACTTTTCATAAGTTACCTTGCCATTTGCACTTTCTTCTTCTATGTTATAAGTTTCTTCTGGTGTATGTTGTGCAACAGTTAGGACAGGTTTTATAAGTTTAGATTGTTTTCAAGATCTACCATGATAAATAAAGATATTTCCCAATTTTTGCAGTGTGAGTTTGTAAGCTTCAGGTGGCATGTGCTGTCTCTGAAATCTTCTGAAAGTGCATCTTAAATTTTGTCCACAACTCAGGTATAAGCAAGAGAACAGAAAATGCAGATGAGAGCAAAAAGCCATCTCAATTGTGTTGGCATTTTGTGACTGACAACCTCCTGCAAACATTCTTTCTATTTGGTGTCATTGTTGGACAATTGCCCTCACAGCTTAACAAGAAGAATGTCGTAGGTTGAGTTCAGCTGAAAAAGGGAAATGTCGGCCATTTGCAATTATCCAATAGTAATTCTCACAATAATAAAACTAATGCTAGCGGAAATTTCAGCCAAAAGTCCCTGGCCAACTCTCAGTGGAACCCAAAAATTGGGGTAACACAAGTTTGAAACATCTATGGGCACCAAACATAAAATTTCCTGGTCGGATTACTCTAACCTCACCATGGACTTTGGGGCTGCCATCAGCATGCACTCCCCCAACCCCAACGAAGACCTCCAATGCACCTGCACAGGGACCCCCCTTTTATAGGATTGGCGGGGGTCCCCCAAGGTGCAAGAAATTTCTCAGGTGGTGATTGGCTCAAGTTTATAAAAACGTTACCTCATGGGTATGTTCTGGCCAATCACAATCCATCTTCTTTCACTCCACTGCCCTGAAGTGAGTTCCCAAGTTGTGATATGCTATTCCTGCATATTACCTAAAATGGAAATCATTGCAGCTATTCCAAACCTATCCCTGAATTCCTCTGACCTTCAAAAATAGTATAAATACTAACAGCCAAAAATTGGAAAGGGCACTTCTCGTTTTAACCCCCGCTCACATTAAAAATTTATAAAAACCAAATTTTTATATTTATTTATTTTTATTTTTGTTAAATTCTTTGTGGGATCCAGCGGCGTAGCACCAAGAGAGCATACCCGAGCTGGATTCCTTCAGTCATTAATGATTTAATGTAATTTTTCTGCAGTTTCTTAAAATGGGGTGCACAAAATTTCAAAAACTGTATGTAAATTTTCAGATAATTGAAGTCCTTTGAAATGCAGAAATAGTACATGGAGTTAGTATTTTTTGATGTCAACTGGATTGACAGTATAGATCTGTCCTAAGCACTTGGTTTTTTTCAATTATTTCATCATCCATTTGACCACACAAAATGTTCTGAATTTTTGTGGTAAAGGTAATTGGGGCAGCAAAATTAATATTGCATAATTAAAAAATGCCATGAGTTTGGAGACTCTATCACAGTTAGCATTAGCTTCAAATCTGGCCTGAAAGTAGACCATTTGTTCTTACAGTAAGTAAACAGGAAGTCACTTAATTGTATGAGATTGATGTAAAAGTCAGCGTTTGTATAATTGTCACATAGCCTCTGGTGGTCTCACATAATGACAGTTTGAATAGATGTCCACTTCATCAAACATGAGTTGTTGTTGACCTTCAGAATCTGAACGTAATTGTAAAGCTGCACAGTCATGCCCTTTATACACATATTTGTACAAATATTTAACAAATTTGACTGAAGAACAATGCTTGAGATTGATATGAGAACGCTATTTTCTACTGAGAAATCTACAATATGGTACAATCCACATATTATCAATAGTAAATGATTAAACTGTCATTGTAGCTCCATTATCACATCATCTATACATAGGGTAACCATTAACATTTAAATTTGTTTTTTATACAAAATCTTTTGAATAATTTTTAATACATTTTTGTTCTTGCATGCATGAACTGCTTGAATAGATTGTACTGCAAGGCCCATGTACCATGCATTCCTGAATTACTTTGAAAATTGAGATCTGTTTCTTTATCTGGAATTTCTGCACAGTTTAATGAGTCTACATCTTCAATTGAACGTAATTTATCTTCATTAGGTAAAATGAGCAGCATGTGTGCATGGGGAAGGCCTCTTTTTTGAAATTTGATTACACAAACATAACCAATGACTATTCCTAGTACATATTTTTGAAAAACTATATTGTAATGCTTGCAATTTTCTATAAAAAAGTCTAAAAACTAAGTTAGGTCTTTGTTTAACCCTTTTATATAGTTTTAATTGAGAGGTAATTTTAATCCACTTGGTTGCAAGTAATTGTAAGGAATATATCTGGCTTTCCTAGATGGGCAACAATAGCCATCACATCTTGATAATTTTGAAGCATATTTTGAGGACTGCCAATATAAGATGAAGGAAGAACAACTGAAATTCCACCAAATGCTCCTCTTTATCAGCATCAGAGTTAAGAAAGTCCATCAAACTTTGTAACTATCAGCTCTGAGTTCTTGTTGATGGGCTCAAACAAATGTCAACCTGGAACGTTCTACTTTGACATAAATGTCAACAATGTATTGTTGAAATATACCAGAAGCATGAAGTAAACTGAAATCATCTCTAACTTCTAAACAATAGCAATAGTATTATAATTTGAGTTGTGCTTGTTCTTGATGCAGTATGATTAACTTGAACATGTGGCTGACCAACATTCCATCCAGAATCACCACATGGAAAAAGCAATGGGTAGCACAACGAATCAGAATGGGGGTTCAGGTAAGATATTTTAGTAAGTGCACCAGTTGTTTTAGAATAAATAACAAAATTAACATTGCCTGGTGGAGTTCCATCATTGGTGACAAAAACAGCAGCCACCTCACTGACTGCAGGTTCATTTGATCTTCCAGAATCAAATGCATTGTTAGTCATAAATTGTATATGAAAATCCAGTATAGTTTGATCCAAATCTTTTATATATTTAAACAGCTGTGCATAAGGATTATGTGTATCAAGCATTGTTTGCAATGTAACCATTAGTTATTTGCAACGTTTTTTATTAGCTTCATTCACTCTACGGTGTTGTAATGCAGTATCAAAATCTACAATGAAAGGTCAGCGTAAGATGGTGCAACTCCTGCAGAAGGTTGTAAACTTTTTACCATATGATACATCTGCTCATGTAATTAAAAACAATATGGATCCCTTCCAGGATGTCAACCAATTAGATGTGAATTGAAGAAAACGCCAGAGCATTGATAAACTGCCTATATTAATAGGTAATTCTTGGTGAAGTCATCATTTTGCTCTATGAGGTTTTTTAGTTCTTCACAAACTTTAATGGTCTCTAATTCACCTTTCCCTTGTGGCAACACATGGTAGCTGAATTATCACTAAACTCCCCTGCAAACAACCTTGCAGAGCAATAAACATACTTTTTACCCATATCAACAACACTATGTGTTTGCACTTCATTGTTTTTAGGAAAAAGGTGGGCAGTACAATATGTTTTTGAGAGTTTATATAGTCTTCTTCTTGTACTGATATTTTGACAGAGATGAATTAAATAAGTTGATGATATAAAGTTGTTAACTTGCATTAATGGTTGTCGTTGAGTATTGAATGTGCTTGTCTGCATTGGTGCTGAGCTTCTCTATCTTGTTGAAGTCAAAGTTGTCTCTGTTTGTCATTTTTGGTATTTCTTCTTCTGCATTCTGTAATGCGTTCCAATGGTCTGGAGTGTCTTCTGGGAGGTCTCTCTCTTGGTCTGCCTGGTATTATGAAAATCTAAATAACAAATTTGGTTACATAAGTTTTCATTAAAATAAGAGCTATTCCTAGTGAATAAAAAATGACAATACCCAGTAAACACATTACATAAATATGATATCAATATAATATAAAATCAGCGTTTTTACATCATTATTAGGTTATATGATGTCATGTGTTCACTGGGTATGTATTATTACTTCAGGTAATAGGATTTCTTATACAACTATCCTATGGATAGTACTTAATCAATAAAAATAGATTATTGCAAATAACAAATGATGACAAACTGGCAAAAACATAACAAAGTCAAACTTTAAAATTTTAATTAATAAACTAATTTTGAGGCTGTTAAAAAATTATAACTAGAAAACTTTTCTCTCTCATTGCAATCACTTTTGCAACCTATTCAATTCAAGTCTGATTCTAGTTTGATAGTCTCACAGAGGAGATTAGTCTGCGCCCATGTCAGGGAGCAGTTGGGCAAGTAAGGTAAGAGGAGCAGGTGGTAGGCCCGCGGCCTCAAACGTTTGAAAACACCCCAGAGAAACTGGCAGAATAGAAAAAAATAATAAAAAACTGGCAGTCACTATTTCCCCAGAAATCCTCACTTAGCAAGCGCAATGCAACCAGTACATCAACACGCCGCACTCCCAACCACTCTTGTTGGTGGAATATGGAGTCCGTGTGTTTCTGGACATCCAATAAACAGCTTTATGGGAAAAATTTTGTGGGGATGTGCACACTTTTTTCCCAACCGCGGTGTATGTTGCACCTCACTCCATGTCATGTGGTTGGCTGGACCTCAGTTTCAAAAACAAGGAGGCAGCAGAAAAAGCTGCTGTGGTGCGCGTAGTAATCAACCTCCCCGAAGGGCAATGGGTTGTCAAAACCAAATGCACCAGATGGACAAAATCCTACCAAATTTTCATCACATTTGACTTTTTGCCTACTACGGTAAAATGTGCCATTTTGGAGCAACACCTGAAAGATGGTCTCACCATTTATGGCAAAATACAATCTTTTGAGATGCAACACTTTATGCTGATGCCACACCTGTGCACCGGCAAAGCCATTGCAGTTCTGACCCCTTCTAAGGAGATTGTGAAGGACCTAACCCAGATCCTGCACTCCACATATATCAATATTGAAGGGCATACCACCCACCCTTTCCGAGTAACTGTGGACAGCTCACCCCCCATCTGCACCCACTGTGACGCGTTCATCTATAAGGCACATGCATGCCCCACCAAGGAGGGCATCACATTCCAAGAGCACCCCTCGGCGGCCATGGCCAGTGGAGAGGCGCACTATGAACCAACTGCAAGCACCAAAGAGGCTTTCCCGTGGGGAGCACAAAGTTGCTACCTACTGGTTAAAGCTATTTACCCGCAAGAGCGGAAGAAGGCCAAGCAGGTGCAGGGCCATGGCCAAGGAAGCAGCCAAAGTCACCACCACTATCCCACACTCCCAACGCCAGGAGGACATCAAGACCTTTGCAGTGGAAGCAACTTGGGAATCCATTGACCAATCAGATTGGGAAGCCCATGCCGATTGGTCCACCCAATCTGAGGATCCAATGGGTGACTCAAATTCTCCTGATCTTTGCAAACAAGCTCCAGTTGAAACTAACTTGGGGTCCAATTTACCTGAAATTTTTTTTGACCCACTTGTAAGTGCACTGAACTCATTCGCACCACAAAAAATTTGTTTGATGTTGGGGAAACAAAAAGTGAAGGCAATAGCCAATGCAAACCTTTCTGCTAAAATCAACAAAACTACCAATAGTGTTGCTGCAAACACCCGCACTGCCATGAAGGCCTGTGGGGTTCTAGAGGAGGCTAGTGGGCCCGGGTGCCCACCCCTCACACCTAAGGTACAATGGGGGAAACCTTCACTTTAGGGATGTTGAATATCGCCGGACTCAAGGCCTCTCTGTCCCAGGCTAGGAAACTAAGTTTTTTTATATAAAAATTTACCCGTGGATATCCTAGCCATCCAGGAGTCCCACTTTTCATGAGGTTCCAAGGATGCTTGGAAAACCATGTTCCTACCATCCCTATCCTTTTGGTCAGAGCACTGTGAGGTGCTAATTCAGAAAAACAATTTTTTCAAATTTTCATCATCAGAAACCTTCCTCAATGGCTGAGTCCTCATTGTCACTTTTTCATGGGCTGACGTGGCACATGCTATCATCAACATCTATGCCCCAACCTGTGCATGAGAGCGTCAGGAATTTTTCTCATTGGTCAAATCCCTCCCATTACCCCCAGACCCTTTCATAGTTGGTGATATGAACTGTTGGCTAAACACACCCACGGACCGTTGGCCTTCCTCCTCCCACGCCCCCCAGGGTCACATAGAACTTCACGTTCTAAAGGCCACCCTTGGGTTAATGGATGCACTGCCGCAGCAAGCCCCGCTGCTTGAATACATGATGCGCCCCCACATCCACAATGGCCAATTAAGGTCATGACCTGCATCAACCTTAGTCTTATGCCGGCGAAATTCCAACCTCGCATTTCCCGCTTCCAAACAACAAAAATTGAATTCTCCAACCACTGGCTGGTCATAATAACCTACCACCTACCTGTCACAGTGGCTAAGGCCCCACATTGGTGCAAACTCTGCCCTCCCAAACTTGCATTGCCAGGATTTTCCACTTGAGTGGAATCAGCAACTTTGGCATAAGAGTTTGTTACACCATTTTGTGCGGACCCCATCTCCACATGGGCAGCCTTCAAAGAGGATATCATCCACCACTCTCGCCACCTCTCCTCCCGACGTTCATGAGACACATCAGCTGTCATTTAGCGCGCTCTGGCAGAGTTGGCAAGCCTGGAGTCCAACATCCCAGCTGCAGGATACAGCCCTGCATGGGGCTGGAAGTGGGCGGAAGCAGCCACCCATCTCAACGCGCTCAAAAGGCAACACAAACATCGGGTTTGTGTTCAGTACAGGGCCAAACACATTACAGAGGGTGACAAGTGCACTGCATATTTTTTTAAAATTTTTTTGAACAGCGCCAGAGCATGGCCTGCACACAGGTGCAAAGATCAGATGATTCCATCATGGATATGCCAGCTGAAGTGCCAATCAAAATACAAAAGTATTACTCTGAGTTATACCAATCCACTCCAATTCAGCCAGCTGAAGTGGTGGAATTTTTGACCAAAACCACATCTGCACCATTTCCTGATACCCAGAAATAATGGATTTGATTACTCCAAACAATCTATGGACAGCCAACCACAGAGCACCATTTTGGAAATGCCCAGGCCCAGATGGCATTCCATATGAATTCTATAAAAAGTACTTCAAATATATATCTCCACTGCTGCTTGCCTCACTTAACCAGAGCCTAATGGAAACGTGCCTCCTACCAGGAGGACAAGAGGCCTTCACTGTCAAACTCTTCAAGAAAAGGGACAGGCTAGACTTAACCAACTGGCGCCCCATTTCTTTAACTAACACGGATACAAAAATTTTAACAAAAATCATGGCTAACCACTTAGGGATTGTAGCATCTGCCACCATCTCCCCAGAACAATTTGGTTTCATACCCAGAAGGTTGATTTGGGACAACGTGCACTCCGTGGCTAACGCATGCCAGTCCACAGCCTCTGGGGCACTTGTATTCTTGGACCAACAGAAGGCCTATGATAGAGTAAACTGGGAATACCTCAGGGCCTGCCTCCATAAATTCCGCTTACCCCCTCACTTCATCAACTGGGTGATGCTGCTCACGGAATCTGCAACAATGGCAGTACGTGGCCCTGGCTTCCTAACGGAAGTAGTCCGCCCTCAAAGTGGCTTGCGACAAGGGTACCCCCTTAGCCCACTCTTATACAACTTCAGCCTTGACCCACTACTTTGAAACGTGAATGCCCAACTCACTGGGGTCCATGTGCCAGGCCAAGCCCCAGTCAAGATGATGGTGTTTGCAGATGACTGTGTGGTTGGAGTGTCTAATAATAAAGATGCACGCGCACTTGAAGCTCTCATCCAGGGGTATTCCCGGGTAAGTAATGCTGCACTGAACGCTTCCAAAACCAAAATCATCCTCCTTGGTCAGTATCAAACCTGCTGGGCCCCAGCGACCAGTGCCCAGCCCGGCCCATCTGCTCACACGTGCTCGCCCTCTCAGCTCACCCCACACCACCCCACTGGTGCTCCCCTTCAAGCCGCGCCCTACCATAGGGCTGGTCCGCCATCTGGGTGTGTGAGTGGAGGCAGGCGGGTACGCATCAGCAGTAATAAAAAGTTGTATTCTAGACAACGTGACAAAGCGCATCGCCTCCCTCAGAGCCCACCCTACTTCCCTTACTGGCAGGGTTGTTTTAGCCAACTCTATGCTCCTCTCTAAAGTCTGGTTTGAAGCCCACGCCATCCCCTTCTCCCCAAGCTTTTTCAAATCCTTGTATGCCCTTCTGCAAGGATGGCTTTGGTCAGGCCGGCCACCACCAGTACGGTTAGAGGTCATGTTTGGCCCTCATCATCATGGTGGCATGGGCCTGCTTGACTTCAAAGGCCATGCTGCCAAGATCCTGGGCACCTGGATTGCAGCTGTCACCGCCCATACGCTCCCCTCCCAACACTGGTCCCACGCATCCCGCTCCAACTTCTCCCACACCTTGGGCCTTAAAAATCCATTGAACCCTCACTCCTTGATGAAATACCTGGCTTCACACCCATCGGCCACAGGTCCTCCAGGACTAAAACCCACTACAAACAAATCCTCCTCTCCATGCTGAGCGCTGAGTGGAGAATTCATATTACCAGACACACAGCCCAGAGAGGCCGCCCCTCTCCTCAGTTCATACAAGAGGTACAGAGGCTACCCATCCAAGATGGCGTGATCCCAACACGACCCCATGTCCTATCCAGGGTGGATTACCTGGACATGATGGACATCCCTTACTCCATTGAGACCAAAAGACTATCTGGAAGTATGCACACCATCCTCTGTTGCAGCCTCAAATCCATTCCCATGTGTGGCGCTGCCTGAAGTGGGTGTACCATATGGCTGAGTGCTCTAACGCTTTACACTCATCCTGTGTCATGTGTGGCCAGTATGGAACGCTGTTCCACCGCCTGGAGAAGTGACCTACCTCTAAAGTGATATGGCGCGAAGTTCAACGTCTGCTTGGCCAGGATCAAACTCATCCCTTCAATCTGTCAAGAGATATGTTTGCTTTATCAATGGCCTTCCCCCATCCACCCTCCCTCTGTGCTCTGGTGGTTGCAATCACCATGTGGACTATCCACACGATTGTCTTGGATGCCATCGCAGGCTCCACAACACCCTCCCAGAAGCTGTCCACAGATTCTGGTCTCATTTGGTGGACCACTTTCAGGCGTGGATGTTTGGATACCTCCCACCGCGTCACTGACAGCTGGTCTCCTCCTGGTTCCCAGTTTGGTTCATCAAATCAGACCCCTTCCTCCACATGTGTTCAATAGTGGCTATGGCCCCTTCAAACGTTCCCTCCCCCTCCCCATAGTGGCGTCCCCGCTGGCAACAAGAGATAGCATCGCTTCTCTGGGGTGCCTTCCTTGTTACTAACTTTTGTTTTTTTTGGGTCAAAATTCAGAAGTGTCCATCCCAAGGTTGGCCTTCCTCGCAATAAAATAAAAAATTAAAAAAAATAACTAAAAAATTAGTAAATTTACAAATATTATGATAAATATTAAATTAAAAATTTATTTTTTGTAATTCAAATGCAACAATTTTTATTAATTAATAATCAATTAATTTATCTATTTTTAATGCTTATAAATTTCTATTTTATCACTGTGACAAATATTTTTTGATTTGATTTATTGTGGGGAAGGCGACCATGGGACAGACACTTCCAAAATTGACTCTACCGAGACAACACTTAGTAGCAGGGAAGGCACCCCAGAGAAGCGATGCTATCTCTTGTTGCCAGCAGAAATGCCATTTATGGGGAAGGGAGGGAACGCGTGAAGGGGCCGTAGCCACAATTGAACACATGTGGAGGAAGGGGTCTGATTTGATGAACCAAACTGGGAACCAGGAGGATACCAGCTTTTGGCGGCATGGTGGGAGGTATCCAAACATCCATGCTTGAAAGTGGTCCACCAAATGAGACCAGAATTTGTGGACAGCCTCTGGGAGGGTGGGGATGGAGCCTACGATGGCATCCAAGACAATCGTGTGGATGGTCCACATGGCGATTGCAACCACCAGTGCACGGAGGGAGGATGGAAGGGGGATGCCATTGATAAATCAAACTTATCTCTTGACAGACTGAAGGGATGTGTTTGATCCTGGCCTAGCAGACGTTGGACTTCGCGCCATATTACTTTAGAGGTGGGGCACTTCTCCAGGCGGTGAAACAGCGTTCCATACTGGCCACACATGATTCAGGATGAGTGTAAAGCGTTAGAGCGCTCAGCTGTATGGTAGACCCGCCTCAGGCAGCGCCACACATGGGAGCGAATTTGAGGCTGCAACAGAGGATGGTGTGCGTAATTCCAGATAGTCTTTTGGGTCTCAATGGAGTAAGGGATGTCCATCATGTCCAGGTAGTCCACCCTGGATAGGACATGGGGTCGTGTGGGGATCACGCCATCTTGGATGGGTAGCCCCTGTACCTCTTGTGTGAACTGAGGAGAGGGGCGGCCTCTCTGGGCTGTGTGTCTGGTAATATGAATTCTCCACTCAGCGCTCAGCATGGAGAGGAGGATTTGTTTGTAGTGGGTTTTAGTCCTGGAGGACCTGTGGCCGATGGGTGTGAAGCCAGGTATTTCATCAGGGAGTGGGGGTTTGATGGATTGTTGAGGCCCAAGGCGCGGGAGAAGTTGGAGTGGGCCGCGCAGGACCAATGTTGGGAGGGGAGTGTAGGGGCAGTGACAGCCGCAATCCAGGTACCCAAGATCTTGGCCGCATGGGCTCTGAAGCCAAGCAGGCCCATGCCACCATGATGATGAGGGCCAAACATGACTTCTAACCATACTGGTGGAGGGCAGCCTAACTATAGCCATCCTTGCAGCAGGGCATACAAGGATTTGAAAAAGCTTGGGGAGAAGGGGATGGCGTGGGCTCCAAACCAGACTTTGGAGAGGAGCATAGAGTTGGCTAAAATAACCCTGCCAGTAAGGGAATTAGGGTGGGCTCTGAGGGAGGCGATGCGCTTCGTCATGTTGTCTAGAATATGACTCTCCATTACTGCTGATGCATACCCGCCTGCCTCCACCCACACACCCAGATGGCGGACCAGCCCTATGGTAGGGCGTAGCACAAAGGGGAGCACCAGTGGGGTGGTGTGGGGTGAGCTGGGAGGGCGAGCACGTGTGAGCAGATGGGCTGGGCTGGGCACTGGTCGCTGGGGCCCAGCAGGTTTGATACTGACCAAGGAGGATGATTTTGGTTTTGGAAGCGTTCAGTGCAGCATTACTTACCCGGGAATACCCCTGGATGAGAGCTTCAAGTGCGCGTGCATCTTTATTATTAGACACCCCAACCACACAGTCATCTGCAAACGCCATCATCTTGACTGGGGCTTGGCCTGGCACATGGACCCCAGTGAGTTGGGCATTTTTGTTTTGAAGTAGTGGGTTAAGGCTGAAGTTGTATAAGAGTGGGCTAAGGGGGTACCCTTGTCGCAAGCCACTTTGAGGGCGGACTACTTCTGTTAGGAAGCCAGGGCCACGCAATGCCATTGTTGCAGATTCTGTGAGCAGCATCACCCAGTTGATGAAGCGAGGGGGTAGGCGGAATTGATGGATGCAGGCCCTGAGGTATTCCCAGTTTACTCTATCATAGGCCTTCTGTTGGTCCAAGAATACAAGTGCCCCAGAGGCTGTGGACTGGCATGCGTTAGCCACGGAGTGCACGTTGTCCCAAATCAACCTTCTGGGTATGAAACCAAATTGTTCTGGGGAGATGGTGGCAGATGCTACAATCCCTAAGTGGTTAGCCATGATTTTTGGTAAAATTTTTGTATCCGTGTTAGTTAAAGAAATGGGGCGCCAGTTGGTTAAGTCTAGCCTGTCCCCTTTCTTGAAGAGTTTGACAGTAAAGGCCTCTTGTCCTCCTGGTAGGAGGCACGTTTCCAAAAGGCTCTGGTTAAGTGAGGCCAACTGTAGTGGGGATATATACTTGAGGTACTTTTTGTAGAATTCATATGGAATGCCATCCATGGCTGGGCATTCTCTGTTTGGTGCACCGCAAATGGCTGTCCATAATTTGTTTGGAGTAATCAAATTCATTATTTCCAGGTATCAGGAAACGGTGTGGATGTGGGATCAGTCAAGAAATTCCGCCACTTCAGCTGGCTGGATTGGATCAGATTGGTACAACTCGGAGTAATACTTTTGTGTTTTGATTGCCACTTCAGCTGGTGTATCCACAATGGAATCATCCGATCTTCACACCTGTATGTAGGCCACGCTCTGGCATGGTGAAAATTTTTTTTAAAAAAATATGCGGTGCACTTATCACCTTTTGTGATGGATTTGGCCCTGTACTGAACACAAACCCAATGTTTGTGTTGCCTTTTGAGCACGTTGAGGTGGGTGGCTGCTTCCGCCCACTTCCAGCCCCATGCAGAGCTGTATCCTGTAGCCAGGATGTTGGACTCCAGGTGTGCCAACTCTGCCAGAGCGTGTGAAATGACAGCCAATGTGGCTTGTGAGCATCTGGAGGAGAGGTGGTGAGATTGGCGGATGGTATCTTCTTTGAAAGTTGCTCATGTGGAAATGGGGTCCGTGCAAAATGGTGCAACAAACTCTTTTGCCAAAGTTGCTGATTCCACCCACATGGAAAATCCTGGCGACGCGAGCCCAGGGGGCGGATTTTGCACCAATGTGGGTCCTTAGCAGCTGTGACAGGTAGGTGGTAGGTTATCAAGACCAGTCAATGGTTGGAGAATTCCATTTTTGTTGTTTTAAAGTGGGATATGTGGGGTTAAAATTTCGCAAGTGTAAGGATAAGGTCAATGAGGGACATGGACCTTAATTGGCTGTTGTGGATGTGGGGGCGCGTCATGTTTTTGAGCAGCGGGGCTTGCTGCGGCAGTGCATCCATTAACCCAAGGGTGGCCTTTAGAACGTGAAGTTCTATGTGACCCTGGGGGGCGTGGGAGGAGGAAGGCCATCGGTCTGTTGGAGTGTTTAGCCAACAGTTCATGTCGCCAACTACAAAATGGTCTGAGGGTAGCGGGAGGGATTTGACTGACAAGAAAAATTCCTGATGCTCTCGTGCACCATTTGGGGCATAGATGTTGATGATAGCATGTACCACGTTGGCCCATGAAAAAGTGACAATGAGGACTCAGCCATTGAGGAAGGTTTCTGATGATAAAAATTTGAAAAAATTAATTTTCTGAATTAGCACCCCACAGTGCTTCAACCAAAAGGATAGGGATGTGAGGAGCATTGTTTTTCAAGCCTCCTTGGAACCTTGTGAACAGTGGGACTCCTGAGTGGCCAGGATATCCACGGGTAAATTTTGTTGTAAAAAACTCGGTTTCCTAGCCCAGGACGGCAAGGCCTTGAGTCCAGCAATATTCAACATCCCTAAAGTGAAGGTTTCCCCATTGTACCTTAGGTGTGAGGGGGTGGGCACCCGGGCCCACTAGCCTCCTCTAGAACCCCATGGGCCTTCATGGAAGCACAGGTGTTTGCAGCAACACTATCAGTATTTTTGTTAATTTTTGAAGAAAGGTTTGCATTGGATTTTGCCTTCACTTTTTGTTTCCCCAACGTTGGACAAATTTTTTGTGGTGCAGATGAGCTTGATGCACCATTGAGCGGGGCGAAAATTTTTTTTCAAGTAGGATGAAAGCCAAGTTAGTTTCAACTGGAGCTTGGTTGCAAAGATTGAGAGAATTTGAGTCGCCCATTGGATCCTCAGATTGGGTGGCCCAATTGTTATGGGCTTCCCAATATGATTGGTTGATGGATTCCCAATTTTCTTCTGCTACGAAGGTTTTGATGTCCTCCTGGTGTTGGGAGTGTGGGATAGCGGTAGGACTTTGGCCGCTTCCTTGGCTGTGGCTCTGCAGGCCTGCTTGGCCTTCTTCTGCTCTTGTGGGGAAATAGGCTTTACCAATAGGTAGCAGCCTTGTGCTCCCCACGGGAAAGCCTCTTTGGTGCTTACAGTTGGTTCATAGTGCGCCTCTCTGCTGGCCACGGCCGCTGAGGGGTGCTCTTGGAATGTGATGCCCTCCTTGGTGGGGCATGCATGTGCCTTATGGCCAAACGCATCACAGTGGGTGCAGATGGGGGGTGCGCTGTCCACGGTTACAGGAAAGGGTGGGTGGTATGCCCTTTGATATTAATAAAAGTGGAGTGTGGGATCTGGGTTAGGTCCTTTGTGATCTCCTCAGTAGGGGTCAGAACTGTGATGGCTTTGCCAGTGCACAGGTGTGGCATCAGCATAAAGCGTTGCATTTCAAAAGATTGTATTTTGCCATAGATGGCGAGACCATCTTTCAGGTGTTGCTCCAAATTGGCACATTTTACCGTAGTAGGCAAAATTCAAATGTGAGGAAAATTTGGTAGGATTTTGTCCATCTAGTGCATTTTGTTTTGACAGCCCATTGCCCTTTGGGGAGGTTGATCACTATGAGCACTGCAGCAGCCTCATCTGCTGCCTCCTTGTTTTCAAAACCTAGGTCCAGCCAACTACATGACATGGAATGAGGTGTGATGTACACCTTGGTTGGGAAAAAAATGTGCACATCCCCACAAAATTTTTCCCATAAAGCCATTTGTTGGATGTCCAGAAACATGTGGACTCCGTATTTTACTGATGAAAGTGGCTGGGAGTGCGGCGTATTGATGTACTGGTTGCATTGTGCTTACCAAGTGAGGATTTCTGGGGAAATAGTGACCACCAGTTTTTTGAAATTTTTTTCTATTCCTCAGTTTCTCCAGGGCATTTTTGAACGTTTGAGGCCGCGGCCTCCCACCTGCTCCTCTTACCTTACTTGACCAACTGTTCCCTGACATGGGCGCAGACTAATCTCCTCTATGAGATTTATCAAACTAGATTCAGACTTGAATTGAATGGGTTGCAAAAGTGATTGCAATGAGAGAGAAAAGTAATAAATAATTGGATCAGCTGTGACAAATATTTTTAAATAAATATTTATTTATTTTAATATATATGCAATAAATATTTTTTACCTTATATATATCTTTACTTTTTTTATCAAAAAACTTACTAATTTTTTAAAAAATATTTACTTATTTTTTTATTAAAAATTATGATAACAATTGCTTGCCACCTCAATATTATTAAGGTTAGAATATTGCTCCACTGCTTTTGCAAATGCTGTATTACTTACTTGCTTTATTTAATTGACATGTTGTTTATATGTTGTTTTTAAATTATTTATACATTTATTTTATCCTATTCTATTCAGAGACTTCAGCGCCACCATGATTTTTTATATATTATAATTTTTTTAATTGATTTTTTTAAAATGTAAGTTTAAAAAGTGTGTTTTTTAAAAAACATTAATTTTAAGATATTTACTTATTTTTCATCATTAGTGGGAAAAATAATCATCAAAATGGTGTATCAAACATTAATTTCAATACAGTATTAAGGGAGATATTTCATACCAACAAAAAACACCTTTGAGAAAGAACATAAAGAGACTAGTCAAACAACTGTTTGGTCAACAGAGCCCTGTTTGAATGACTACCTGTTATAGATGAAAATACCATAATTCATGATGCTGAAAGCACACCTTGTCATGGAAAATCCTATAATCTGGAACCTTCATGACAGTATATAAATAATTTAAATAAGGGAATGAGGTAAAGGATTGAATAAAAATCTTATCTATCATCTTGTTTTATAGTAGAAAGTGATACAATTATAAATGAATATTCATACAAATGCATGTTGTGAAGATACCTGCTTTTTTAGTGGGCAAGTTAGTAATTGGTAATAATGCTAAGTTGAAGCGCTCATTAAAGTTAGCAACTTAGGTTATTTTGAGGGGTGAAATTAGTTGAGTTCATGTAAGATAATCAAACAATGTTTTACATGTTTGGGTGCTGGGATCTTATCAAATGAGGTGGAAAGGTTAAAAGGATGCATGTAATTGATGATTAATTAATTGGATTGACTGATAACTGCTGACAATGAATGATTTGCAGATAAGTAATCTAAAATACAAGTGGAGTTACCTGGCGTTGCTCAGGTTTGTTTATATATTTATGAGCTCGCACTGACAGCCTAAAGGCTGTGCCAGCACTACACTTGAACCACTAGGATTATCAGCTTTTCTGTTGCCCTCGTGGATAATGAGCTGATGAGCTCTCATTGGAATAGCCTCCACTTAGCCACTAGCTATGCCTGTAACCCTTTTCTGGTATCTGTGCCACCACTACACTCTGAGCCCCATTTGTCTTAAAAAAACTATTATTTGTGCCACTTGGAATAATAGCTTTGCTGTTGCCCTTGTGGCCTGTGAGCTAACATTTTATTGCATATTTTATAATTCAATTCAGCACTCTAACTTTCAAGAAACTTATGATAATAAGGTATAAAACCTTAAAACCTATCATTTGTGGCACTCAGACTAACAGCTTTGCTATTGCCCTCATGCCCTATGACTAACTTATCATTATAAAAATATAACTCTGAGCATTCTATATGTACAAAATACTAAAGATAGTATAGTGTAGTACCGTAAAGCCTACAATTTGTAGCACTCAGACTAACAGCTTTGTTGTTACCCCTTGTGACCTGTAAAAACTTTTTTCCTGTAATATTATAACTCAGAGCAACAGTCTTAGGTTTAATATATATATTATAGCATGGTACAATATGGTATAATACCATAAAGACTATCATTTGTGGTACTTGGCCTAACAGTTTTGCTGTTGCCCTTGTGGTTGGGGAAATAGTAGAACAACTCCAAAAATAAACTATATGATATAATTAAGCTCACAAACTAAAGCAAACTGAGTATAATCAATAAGTTCAAGCGCTTTAGTGTAGATTAAAGTATAATTAGGCAAGGTTATTTGATTTAGGCAAAGTATAGTAAAAAATAAATAAATAGGTATCAGGATAAGTCAACCATTAAAAGAGCAAGAACTTTAACATAGGCATAATAGAATGTTGGCAATATATTTTAAAAATTTATAATTATTGATACTGATAATTTTATTTAGAATACTAAAATGTAGAGAAAACTAAAATAATTTAAGGTGCCAACAATCTATCACTGCTCAAAATAAGCAATAACTATACTCATATACTATAGTAGATCAAGTATAAAAGATCAAAAATTACCTTAAAAATTATATTAGCAAATGTTAAGGAAAGTAACACTTTATGATGAAATCAAAATCAACATAACTACTACTTTATATTAGAGAGAATAAGTATATTAAAAACTTACCCTATTGATGTTGGTAAATATAGACAATAACAAAAGTTTATGCTGAAATCAAAATAGTAAATTTACAAAAAATATTACCAAACAATAAGCAAAGCTCACCTTGAAAAGATATTTGCAATCATTTCAGTTGATTGCAGATGATCATACTGGAAAAAACATCTAGTATAAATAAGTATACATAAAAAACTAACTTTGTAAAGATAATAATGAACAAATAGGATCATAGATGATCATACTGAAAACAAACCTCTAATAAATTTGATAATTAATAGCTCTATATAATAAAAATTAGTAAAACTAATTTAACAGCTTACCTTAAAAATAAGCTCAATACCAATCCCTAAATATTTGAAAATCACTGGTATCAATAATAAAAAAACATTAACTAAATTTAATTTTTACTGCTCAACTAATAAAATAAATATAAGGGAATATTTTACCAGGACAACCAAAAACTAAAAAAGTGCTTATTTGCATTAGAATTACAATTCTGCAGTTTTAAGTGGGGATAATAAAAACAACAATCCATTGAATGTTTTCTTAAAAATCTTAATTACCTAAAAACTAAAAAGTGCTTATCTTTGCATTGAATTTGTAATTATGCAAATTAAGTGCAGAATAATAAAAACATCAATCTAGATAAGCTTTTTGCTAAATTTTAGTAACTAGAAAACTCTTGACACACTTACCTATGCAGTAAAATTATAAACCTGTAATTTAAGCGTGGATAATGGAAATGAAAATCTAGTGAATGTTTTCCTAAATACTAAATAACCAAAAACATAAAGTGCTTACCTTTGTGTTGAAATTACACTTCTGAAATTTAAGTGGGGATATTCAAATTAGTATCTAATGAATGTTTCCCTACATCTTGATTTCCTAAAAACTAAAAAATACTTAACTTTGTAGTGAATTATAGTTCTGTAGATTAGGTGAGGTTACTTTTCTTTCTCGTTGCAAACACTTTTGCAACCCATTCAATTCAAGACTAAATCTATTTTGATAATCTCATAGAGGGGATTAGTCTGCACACATGTCTGGGAGCAGTTGGGCAAGCAAGGCAAGAGGAGCAGGTGGAAGGCCCGCGGCCTCTAACATTCAAAAACGCCCCGGAGAATCTGGCGGAATAGAAAAAAATCTAAAAAAACTGGCGGTCACAATTTCCCCAGAGATACTCACGTGGCAAGCATGATGCAACCAGTACATCAACACGCCACATTCCCAGCCACTTTTGTTGGTGGAATTTGGAGTCCGTGTGTATCTGGACATCCAAAAAACGGCCCTATGGGAAAAATTTTGTGAAGATGTACACAAAATTTTCCTGACCGCGGTGTACAATGCACCTCACTCCATGTTGCGCAGTTGGCTGGACCTAGGTTTTGAAAGCAAAATAGCAGCAGACGAGGCTGCAGTGGTGCGTGTAGTGGTTGACCTCCCCAAAGGGCAATGGGTCATCGAAACTAAATGCACCAGATGGACAAAATCAAACCAAATTTTCCTCACGTTTGACTTTTTGCCTACTATGGTAAAACGTGACATTTTGGAGCAACACCTGAAAGATGGTCTCGCCATATATGGCGAAATACAATCTTTCAAAATGCAACGTTTCACACTGATGCCACACCTGTGCACCGGCAAAGCCATCGCAGTTCTGACCCTAACTGAGGAGATCGTGAAGGACCTAACCCAGATCCCGCACTCCACCTTTATTGACATTGCAGGGCACACCACCCACCCATTCTGGGTAACCGTGGACAGCGCGCCCCCATTTGCACCCACTGTGATGTGTTTGGCCATAAGGCACATGTGTGCCCCATCAAAGAGGGTGTTACATTCCAAGAGCACCCCTCAGCGGCCATGGCCAGCAGAGAGGCGCACTATGAACCAACCGCAAGCACCAAAGAGGCTATCCCGTGGGGAGCACAAGGCTGCTACCTATTAGTAAACCCCATCTCCCTGCAGGAGTGGGAAGAAGGCCAAGCAGGCCCATAGGACCGCGGCCAAGGAAGTGGCCAAGGTCACCACCACCATCCCACACTCACAATGCCAGGAGGACATGGAGACCTTCGCAGCGGAAGCAACTCAGGAATCCATCACCCAATCAGATTGGGAGGCCCAAGCTGAACGGGCCACTCAATCTGAGGATCCAATGGGAGATTTGATCTCACCCAATCGCTGCACCCAAGCCCTGGTCGAAACTGACTTGGGACCTATCCCAACCAGAATTTTTTTTTGCCCCACTTGACAGTGCACCGAACTTATACGCACCACAAAAAATTCGTCCGACGTCAGGAAAACAAAAAGCGAAGGCCAAAGCCAACGTGACTCTTTCTGCAAAAATTAACAAAAACCCTGATAGTGTTGCTGCTAATACCCATGCTGCTGTGAAAGCCCGTGGGGACCTGGAAGAGGCTGGTGGGCCAGGGGCCCACCCCCTCACACCTAAGGTACGATGGGGGAAACCTTCACTCTAGGGATGCTGAATATCGCTGGACTCAAGGCCTCCCTGTCCCAGGCTAGGAAACTGAGTTTTTTACAAAATAATTTACCCGTGGATATCCTGGCCATCCAGGAAACCCACTGTCCACGAGGTTCCGAGGAAGCTTGGAAAACAATGCTCCTACCATCCCTATCCTTTTGGTCGAAGCACTGTGGGGTGCTAATTCAGAAAAACAATTTTTTCAAATTTACACCTTCAGAAACATTCCTAAATGACTGAGTGCTCGTTGTCACCTTCTCATGGGCCAATGTTGCACACACAATCGTCAACATCTATGCCCCAAACGGTGCACAAGAGCATCAGGAATTTTTCTTGTTGGTCAAATCCCTCCCGCTACCCCCAATTCTTTCCTAATTGGCGACATGAACTGTTGGCTAACCTCACCAATGGACCGGTGGCCGCCCTCACCCCACGCCCCACAGGGTCACATAGAACTACGCGTTCTAAAAGCCACCCTTGGGTTAATGGATGCGCTGCTGCGACATGCCCCACTGCTCAAAAACATGACGCGTCCCTACGTCCACAATGGCCAATTAAGGTCCATGACCCGCATTGACCTTATCCTATCACCGGCGAAATTCCAACCCCACATCTCCCACTTCAAAACAACGAAAATGGAATTCTCTGACCACCGACTGGTCTCAATAACATACCACTTACCCGTCACAGTTGCAAAGGCCCCACATTGGTGCAAAATCTGCCCCCCAGAGCTTGCGTCGCCAGGATTTTCCACGTGGGTGGAAGAGGCAACTTTGGCAAAATCATTTGTTGCACCGTTTTGTGCGGACCCCATTTCCACATGGGCAACTTTCAAAGAAGACACCATCCGCCACTATCACCATCTCTCATCCAGATGCTCACGAGCCACATCGGTGGTTATATCGCATGCGCTGGCAGAATTGGCCCACTTGGAGTCCAACATTCCAGCCTCAGGATATAGCCCTGCATGGGGCCAGAAGTGGGCGGAGGCAGCAGCCCACCTCAACGCACTTGAAAAGCAACACAAACATCGGATTTGTGTCCAATACAGGGCCACACGCATCACTAAAGGCGACAAGTGCACCACATACTTCTTCAAAAAATTTTTTGCACCACGCCAGAGCGTGGCCTGCACACAGGTGCAAAGATTGGATAATTCTATTGTGGACACACCGGCCAAAGTGGCAATCAAAACACAAAATATTACTCCGAGTTATACTGAGCTGAACCAATTCAGCCAGCCAAAATGGCGGAATTTCTCAACAGAGCTCATATCTGCACCATTTTCCGATACCCAGAAATAATGAATTTAATTACTCCGAGCGAATTATGGACTACCATTCGCGGTGCGCCAAACTGAAAATGCCCAGGCCCAGATGGCATTCCATATGAGTTCTACAAAAAGATATTTTAAATATATATCCCCATTGCTGCTAGCCTCACTCAACCAAAGCCTGTTGGAAACGCGCCTCCTACCAGGAGGACATGAGGCCTTTACAGTCACACTCTTCAAGAAAGGGGATTGGCTAGACATAGCCAACTGGCGCCCCATTTCTCTAACAAACACAGACACCAAAATTTTAACAAAAATCATGGCTAACCGTTTAGGGACTGTAGCATCTGCCACCATCTCTCCAGAACAATTTGGTTTCATCCCCAGAAGGTCAATTTGGGTTAACGTGCACTCTGTGGCTAATGTGTGTCAGTCCACAGCCTCTGGGGCACTTGTATTCTTGGACCAACAAAAGGCCTATGATAGAGTAAACTGGGAATACCTCAGGGCCTGCATCCATCAATTCCGCCTACCTCCCCACTTCATTAACTGGGTGATGCTGCTCACGGAATCTGCAACAATGGCTGTGCGCGGCCCAGTTTTCCTAATGGAAGTAGTCCATCCTCAAAGGGGCCTGCGACAAGGGGACCCCCTGAGCCCACTCTTATACAACTTCAGCCTTGACCCACTACTGCGAAATGTGAATGCTCAACTTACTGGGGTCCATGTGCCAGGCCAAACCCCAGTCAAGATGATGGCATTTGCAGATGATTGCGTGGTGGGGGTGTCTAATAACAAAGATGCACGCGCGCTTGAAGCCCTCATCCAGGAATATTCCCAGGTAAGCAACGTGGCACTGAACGCCTCCAAAACCGAAATCATCCTCCTTGGTCAGTTTCAGAACTGCTGGGCCCCAGCAAGTAGTTCCCAACCCAGCCCATCTGCTCGCCCAAGTCCACGCCTTACTAACTCAAAACACACCGATCCACTGGTGCTCCCCTTTGTGCCGCGACCTACCATAGGACCGGTACGCCATCTGGGCGTGGGGTTGGAGGCAGGAGGATACGCGTCAGCAGTAATGGAGTGCCATATACTGGACAACGTGACGAAGCGAATCGCCTCTCTCAGAGACCACCCTACTACCCTCACTGGCAGGGTTGTTCTTGCCAACTCTATGCTCCTATCCAAAGTCTGGTTTGGAGCCCACGCCATCCCCTTCTCCCCAAGCTTCTTCAAATCCCTGTATGCTTTGCTACAAGGTTGGCTTTGGTCAGGCCGCCCTCCACCAGTATGGCTAGAGGTCATGTTTGGCCCTCATCATCATGGTGGCATGGGCCTACTTGACTTCAAAGCCCATGCCGCCAAGATCCTAGGCACCTGGATTGCGGCCGTCACTGCTCCTACACTCCCATCCCAACACTGGTCCCGCGCGGCCCACTCCAACTTCTCCCAAGCCTTGGGCCTCAACAATCCATCAAACCCCCACTCCCTGATGAAATACCTCGCATCACACACATCAGCCACAGGTCCTCACGGGACCAAAACCCACTACAAACGAATCCTACTCTCCATGCGAAGCGCAGAGTGGAGAATTCGTATTAGTGGACATACAACCCGAAGAGGCCGCCCCTCTCCTCAGTTCACACAAGAGGTACAGGGGCTACCCATCCATGATGGCGTGATCCCCATTCGACCCCAAGTCCTATCCAGGGTGGACTACCTGGACATGATGGACATCCCTTATCCCACTGAGACCCAAAAGACTATCTGGAAATACGCACACCATCCTCTGCTGCAGCCTCAAGTCCGCTCCCATGTGTGGCGCTGCCTGAGGCGGGTGTATCGTACAGCTGAGCGCTCTAATGCTTTACACTCATCCTGTGTCGTGTGTGGCCAGTATGGAACGCTGTTTCACCGCCTGGAGAAGTGCCCCACCTCTAAAGTAATATGGCGCGAAGTCCAACGTCTGCTAGGCCAGGATCAAACACATCCCTTTTAGTCTGTCAAGAGATATGTTTGCTTCATCAATGGCCTCCCCCCTCCCACCCTCCCTTCATGCTCTGGTGGTTGCAATCGCCATGTGGACTATCCACACGAGTGTCTTGGATGCCATCGCCAGATCCATCCCCACCCTCCCTGAAGCTGTCCACAGATTCCGGTCTCATTTGGTGGATCACTTTCAAGCGTGGATGTTTGGATATCTCCCACCACGTCGCCGGCAGCTGGTCTCCTCCTGGTTCCCAGTCTGGTTCATCAAATCAGACCCCTTCCTCCACACGTGCTCAATAGTGGCTACGCCCCCTACACACGTTCCCTCCCCCTTCCCATAAGTGGCGTTCCCGCTGGCAACAAGAGATAGCATCGCTTCTCTGGGGTGCCTCACCTGGTACTAAGTTTTGTCTCATCTGAGTCATATTCGGAAGTGTCCATCCCATGGTCAGCATTCCCCGCAATAAATTTAAAATTTAAAATTTAAAATTAGATTAAGTGAGGTTAATGAAAACATCTATCTAGAGAATCTTTCTACTAAAATCTTAAATAACCAAAGACTAAAAAGTGCTTACTTTTGAGTTGAAATTATAATTATGCAATTTAAGTGGGAATATTAAAACAATAATCTTATGAATATTTTCTGCAATTTAAGCAGTTAGTGAAAACAACAATCTAGTAAATATTTTACAAAATAACTAAAATATAAATTGCTTACCTTTGAGTTAAAATTATAGTTATGTAATTTAAGCAGGGGTATTATCATGAAAATGGCAGAAGAAGTTTATACTGGCCTTCCAGATGGGATGCGTGAGCACCCAAAAAGCAAGCCAGAATGCCAGAGGCATTGTCACTCATAAAACGTTGAATGGAGCCAAAAATTGGGAGACAATAACTCATTGGTGTAGAACAAGTGTGAAAAGAAACCCAAAAATGAACCAAATGGAAACAACCCCAGACACTGGGGGTCTTGCTGCAGGGGATTGTACCACTAGGATGGTTTCTACTGGGTTTCTGGTAGGTGGGTTCAATACAACTGAGGAGACAAAGTGGCGGATCCTAACTTGGAAATGGTGGATGTAAGGTCACAAGATCCCAGTATATTGATGGCGAATAGCTGCAATGAGGGGGTTAAATTGCCAGAAGTGTCTCACACGTTGAATCCAGTTGACAATGGTGGGAGTTATTGTATTCATCAAAACTGGTTATGCCCATCCAGTGTAGGGACCAACAGGCCATCAGAGTAATGCCATCAAAAACTTTGGCAAGAATAATATCATTAAAGTAAAAATTGATGGCTTTGGCAGAAATTTATTAAAAGGAAAATAAAGATAATTAACCAAAATTTTCTCAGTGCAATGCAACTAATTAAATAGTGTTTAATTGATGTGGGTACAAGCAGGGATCAGGTCCCTCAAATTTGACCTAACCTAGTAAATTTTTCGTGGAAGGGTGCAGATAATCTTGATGGAAACTGACATCAAAGGATTCAGCAGCAGGCTGAGTCACTGTCAGTTTAACCTTAAACGCCTGATTTGAGGCTCAACTGCATTTCTGTCAGTTGGCATAATGGCATCTGGCCTGACGAGCAACAGGAATCCCCCTGGGCCACCCCATGTAGGGGTGGTTCTAATTGGTTGGAAACAGGTTCAGGATGCACAACATGCCCATGCCCAATTGCTGGGGTATTCATTCAGTCAAATGATTTACATCAGCCACAACTCCCAATTTGCTGGATAGGGGTTTCAAACTTTCAGCAATGGTTTCCGAAGATAACATCTGCATAATGGGGATCATCTCTAACAATTTTGAGAGGGGGTTATCATCAGCGATCATACTGCTGGATGAGTCAAAACTGTAGTAATTTCTGGACAATAATTTAATATTTGTCCCTTTTTGAATATGTGGTTTCTGATCGTTGGGCTTGATTACCATCAGTTTTGGGCCTTTAACTTCAATTCAGTGATCTTGGCACAGATTTTCTTAATCTGATGGATAAGTTTGGATGATGTGAGTGATGGTACCGGGGGAGGAATCTGAAGAGGGAGGGCTGTTACCCAGCGCCCATCTACCACATGAGTGAGATTTCCCTGGGTGACAAGGGGTACAGCTGCCCTCTTTGAACCTTTTTTATTCGGAATTGGGAAGATTGCCCAATCTATATACAGGGGACGTTCCCATGGACTTACATTACTCTTTTCTTTTTCCAAAGAAAGGGCGCCACCACCAGGAAACTGCACGAGGGCCACATTTTTGTGCGCTTTGGGAAATTTGATCACCATTACAGTTGCAACCTTTTGGGGGGGAATGAGGAGCGTTGGGGTGGGATTCATGTAATGCCTCAACCAGTTCCATGCAATTAGTGCAATCAAGGGCCTTAACCCAACTGTTCTTATAGGCCAGACCCTTTCCTGGCCATGATGTACTAAATGGAACTCCAAGATTTGTGGGATGCTAAGATGTTTTCCACCTCACCTCCTACACATTCTCAATTACAATTGGCTCAGGGTCTGCGGGAACAGTTCCCTTAGATGAAAACTGAGAAATGTGGAAGACGGGGTGCTGTTTCCAATGAGCTGGTAGTTTTAACTGGAACGCACCATTGCCTAAGTCTTCCTCCACCAAGTGGGGACCCATACGCTTACTGGTAAATTTTTGGGAGGGTACCTGCATTCTCAAATGGCACGTATTGAGCATAACATTGGAATCTACCATTATGTCATGACCAGGGAGTCATTTACAATCCACAAACTTCTTGAAGCCACTGATGGCCTTAGTGAGATGCTCCCGCACTAAGGACTGAGTGGACCTAATATGCTCAGCTTGATCTGTAGCAGTTGGGACCTTGGGGCGAAAGCAGGGTCTGACCAAAAACGAGGGATTATACCCAAGCATCGCTTCATAAGGAGAAAGCCCCATGGAAGCATGAATTCTGTTTTTTTAGGCAAATTGAGTGAGGGGAAGGTTGTTAGCCCAGGTGTCCTGTGCAGCTGCAGCATAGCAACGCAGGTACTATTATATGATTTGGTTAACTCATTTGGTTTGTCCATCAGACTGGGGATGATACGCCATGGAGCAACAAGGGGAAATTTTTAAAATAAATAAAAGTTCGCTCCAGAACCACGCCATAAACTGTGAACCACAGTCACTGATGATCTCCTGCGGGAGACTAAACATTGCAAACACATGGTGCACAAAGAGATGAGAAGTTTCTTCTGATGTAATCACAGAAGCACAAGGAATAAATAGGGAAATCTGGTGAAATGATCAACCACTACCATTACCGCCATAAACTCATTAGAACAGGGAAGTTTGACAATAAAAATCATGGAGCCCAATGTCCATGGACCCTCCTCCTGTTGCAAGGGGTGTAAGAGGCCATTTATTCCTGAATGGTCCAACTTAGCCCATTCACAGGTAATGCAATAAGCAATCCAGGCCAGAACTTCCTTAGTTAAACCTGCCCAATTGTAAGTCTGCTTTATCAAATTGATGCACTTCTTATTTTCTGGATGGCCAATTGTGGGTGGGTCGTGATGCACTTAAAATACCTCATCTCCAAAGAGAGGAGGAACCCAAACCCATGATCTAGAATAAATGAGACCCTTCACCAAGGAATCTAGGGAGTGTTTTTTTTGAAGGGACAATTGCTCAAATAACTCCACTCCTTTGGGGCAGGTCATTTGGGCTGCTAAGACCTGTGTAATGAGAGGAGCGTCGGGAGCAAAGGTGACTGACAAGACCATGGGGGAAACAATAGACAGGATTTGAGTGGAGGGGATCATGGTAACGAGGTCCACTTCATCTGGGTTCAAGGGGAAGTGGGCCAGGTTGCAACTAAGAAAATTGGGAAGTACGTTAAGCGCGCCTTTTATGAATTCATATTTGAAATTGAAACTTCACAAGTATGAATATGTGCAAGCTTGATGATGTTCCAGTTTCTGGGGTTTATGGAAATACAAAAGAGCTTGGTGATCTATATGCACAGTTAACTCATGCTGGGCACCCTGTAACAGATACCTTTAATGAGTCAACGCCTATGCTACAGCTGCCAACTCCTTATCGTAGATGGACCAGGATTACTCAGTAGAGAAAATTATCAGGAAAAGTAAGTGACTAGATGTTCCAAGCCATCATGTTCCTGAAGCAGAACTGCCCCCACTGCCACAGATGAGGCATTGCATGCAACGATATATGGCTTTTCAGAATCCACATGTTTCAAGATGAGGGGGAGATAAAAACACCTCTTTGATTGACTTGAACGCTTGCTGGCACTCAGGTGTCCAACAAAAAAGCACATTCTTGCCCACGAGGAGGTGGAGCAGAGCAGCTAACTGGGAAAGGGCCGGAGAAAATTTCTTTAGGAAAAAGATGGTGCCCAAGAAATTATTTAATTGTTTCTGGGTTGTTGGAGTTGGCCATTCATGGATGGCGTCCAACTTATTAGGAGGAATCTCATACCTATCTTTGAGGATTAGGCTCCTGAGAAAGATAACTTCCTCCTTATAGAACTCACATTTGAAGGCTTGACAAACAAGCCTGCCTTGTGCAAAGCAGCCACAACTGCTTCCAAGTCTTTATCATGTTGTTCAGAAGTTAAGGAGTGAACCAAGATGTCATCAATATATGTGACCATGCAAGTGAACCGGAGGTCACCCAGTACACTGTCAATAATTTGTTGAAATATAGCAGGCGCATTTTTCAACCCAAAGGGCATTATGCGGAATTGAAAATGCCTCACTTTAATCATATTGTAGTAAGCCATTCTTGCCCTTCCATCACCCAAATCTGGTTGAAGGCATTGACAAGATCCAGCTTAGAGAACACACGAGATTTTGTGATTGCTTGACTGATAGTCTGATTCAGGGGCAGATGGTAGGGATCATGAACCATAACTTTGTTTAAGTGTCCGTAATCCATGCAGGGACATAGGGAACCATAAGCCTTTTTGGAAAAAATGATTGGAGATGCGACTGTCGATATCTCTTTAAACAGCCACACTTTTTAAGCATATCATCTATCAAGTGTTGAGTGCAACCTCCTCCTCCTCTGTGTGTGGATACAATGGGCAGTTGATATTCACCAACTGCACTGTTTTCCTTAATCCCAAGTCAAATTTAATGTGAGGAGGCAGATGGTCCGCCTTTTTAAAGTTAAAGATACTTTGATAGCGCATTAATTCTTCAGGAAAATTGGATGGAAGGCCCTTAGGGGAAACAAGGAAATTAATGGAGCTGCGGCCTTGATTTTCATAAGGGTTTCAACTAAAAAATTCTCCTCTATTTGGTCATTAACAAATGACAACATATTTGACTCCAGATGGATTCTAACATGTTGTTGGCACCACCATCCAACCCTCAAGATTACTGGGAACACTAAGTTTGGCATTGCAGAGAACTGATCACAAAAGCTAAACTGATGTACCAAGAAAGGTACTGGCCAATGGACTATATATTATGTCTGGAAGGCTGAAGAAGCCACCATCACCAAAGGGCCTACGTCCAGGTCCAGCTCCAATTTTTGGGCTAACTCAACACTCATAAAATTACCTTTGGCTCCAGTATCCAACAACGCCTCAAAGGAGATGTTGTAAGAACCGATAATAATCTTCATAGGTAATAAGAAATAAGCAAAGTTTTGTTTATTGGTAAATTTGGTCATTTCTGTTGCAACTGAAGAAATGGCAGGTAAATTGGGGGAAGGTTGGGGCCCTTTTCAGGAGTAAAGTTGAAAAGAACAAGGGCTTAGAAACTGTCTTCCTCCATCTGGGCTTTTAATGATTCATTAATAAGCGAACCAGGATAACCAAAATATGATGCTGGGGGAGTACCAGGCTCTGAGGCCAGAACTAATCTTGGTTCAATGGTAAGAACTGCATCCATATTGCTGTTAGGTAGTCCTATCATATAATTTCCCCTTTGATAGTGGGAAGTATGGCGAGGGGAGACGTTGATAATGATCGCAGCATTACATATCTGATCCACCATCCCTTTAGAGGTGGACCAAACCTCGTGATGGGAAAAGGCAGAATCCAACCCTGATCTAAAGACTTCCTGGAGCATATCATTAGAGAATTCCAGTGTGGGAGCCTGTTTGTAGAAGGTTGAGATTAAAGAAGCCAAGCTGGGGGCTTCAGCCATAGTAGAAAGCAATTGGAATAAACGGTCTATGCGCGACATAGGGGGTTTTAAAGCAGCTGATATGACTGCAATCAGCGAGGTGGGATATCCCACTTGTGAATTAAAACACAGGAGTCCTCATACTCAATGATGGGCATCCCCTTCTACTGCGTCCAAAAGAGCGACCCCATGTTGGGCACGGGATAGTGCAGCGGCATTGTTAAGGGCAATATTAGAACGCATTTGCACCTCAGAAAGGGCGTTGAGAACCTGATTAACAATATCTCAGGAAGGAACACTTGAATTTATTTCTTGAATATTAGGTGAGGGAGGGGTAGTAATCCACAAGGCTCTACTGGCCTAAAGAATTTTTTCCAATGTATAGCAAATACTATCCACAAAATCAGCAAGTGACCAAACAAACAACAGAAAGCAGACTACTGACTGCATGTTCATTTGGTAAAGGGTAACCACTGCAGCGCCCACCTCAAAGAGAAGGGCGGAAATGGCAGGAAACAATGGTTGGTTATGTCATGAAAGTGCAGAAGAAGTTTAAAACAGCCTGTCAGTTGGGATGCATGAGAACCCAAAAGCAAGCCATAATGCCAGAGGCATTGCCACTCATATGATAGTGTATGGAGCCATGAATTGGGAATGATAACTCATTGGTGTATAACAAGCATGAAAAGAAACCTGAAAATGATCCAAATGGAAACAACCCCAGACACTGGGAGTCTTTCTGCAGGGGATTTTACCACTGTAATGGTTTCTACTGGGTTGCTGGTAGGTGGGTTCAATACAATTTAGGAGACAAGAGAGCGGATCCTTGATTGGAAATGGTGGATGTAAGGTCACAAGATATCAGTATATTGATGGTGAATAGCTGCAATGAGGGGGTTAAATTGCCAGAAGTGTCTTACACGTTGAATCCAGTTGATGATGGTGGGAGATATTGTAATCATTAAAACTGGTTATGCTCATCCAGTATAGGGACCAACAGGCCACCAGGGTAATGCTATTAGGACTTTGGCAAGGATAATATCAACAAAGTAAAAATTGATGGTTGTGGCAGAAATTTATTGAAAGGAAAATAAAGAGAATTGACCAAAAATTTTCTCAGTATGATGCAACTGATTAAATAGTGTTCAATTGATGTGGGTACAAGCAGGGATCAGGTCCCTCAAATTTGACCTAACCCAGAAAATCTTTTGGGAAAGGGGGCAGATAATCTCATTGGGAAACAACATCAAAGGGTTTAGTGGAAGGCTGAGTCACTGTCAGTTTGACCTTGAACACCTAAATTGAGGCTCGGCTGCATTTCTGTTGGTTGGCATGATGGCATCTGTCCTGATGAGTAAAAGAAATTTCCCAGGGCCACCCCATGTAGGGGTGGTCCCAATTGGTTGGAAACAGACTTTAGGATGCCCAACCCTCCCATGCCCAGTTGCTGGGGCATTCATTTGGTCATATGAAATACATCAGCTGCAACTCCCAATTTTCTTGATAGGGGTTTCAAACTGTCAGTGATGGTTTCTGAAGATACCATCTGCACATTGGGGATCATCCCTGACGATATTAAGAGGGGGTTACATCAATGATCATACTGCTGGCTGAGTCAAAACCTTCAGAAATTATGGCCAATAACTTGATATTTGTCTCTTTTTGACTAGGTGGTTTCCAATTGTCAGCTTTATTACCATTAGTTGTAGGCCCTTCAACTTTGATTCAGTGATATTATCGCAGATTTCCTTAGTCTGGTGGACAAGTTCAGCTGAGGTAAGAGAGGGTACTGGGGGAGGAATCCAAAGAGGGAGGGCTGTTACCCAGCGCAAGTCTACCATGTGGGCAAGCTCACCCTAAGTGATGAGGGGTACAGCTGCCCTCTTAGACCCTTTTTATCTGGAAACAAGAAAATCACTTAATCCTCACACAAGGGACGTTCCCTTGGACTTACAGATATCATCCCTAAAATAATTAATGCTTTGACTTATTACATATTATAATACTAAGTCTATCTATTTATTTAAATTGGATATGCTTACCTAAAAATGTGCTAGCTATTTATGCGTTAATATTATTAAAAGCTTTATAGAATCAATATACATCAATAACTAATGTCAAGCTCATCAGTGGAGCTTATTTTATTTAACTGAGGCAAGCTGACCAGGGGACAGGCATTACCAAAAGAAAGAAATGACATGAAACCTGAACAGGGTCAACTCCATCTAAGAAAGTTTTTCCACCTCCAGATCGGGACTCAAATTTTTCTGGTTATGTCATAGGTAAGGTTTTCCTGTTATTAGACCTACTAACCGCCAATAGCTTCCTTTGGCTGGCACCCCAATCGATGTGCAAAGGGTGGGAATCGAACCTGCAACCTTCAGGTCGGTAGCTGTACGCCCTTACTGACTCGCCTTCCACCCCCTTCATCAGTGGAGCTTAAATTATGTGTTTTATTGGTTATAGTTCATGAGTAAGTTTAAATGCCTTTATATAATAATTAAATTAGATTATTTGATGTCAAATAATCTATAGAATTAATATATAGTATCATAGAATTAGAAAATTAATTTTACCTCAATTTTTATTGCTGCATATATCTTCAATTGGCTGTTATTTTGCAAAAGTGGGGTGGTAGTAAAGCTAGATTGTATGAAATCAAGTTGCTCTACTAACCCATCTAGTACTAAAAAAAAAGTTTCTCTACTAACAAACTCTTGAGATCCAATTGGAAACAGGTAAGCTTCAAATCTACATAGTTTCAACCATTGAACTATACCTGAATAAAGATTTACTTAAAAATGGCACCAACAAATAGTTTAGGCTTAGTATCGCTGATAGTAAATTGAAATATGATATTATATATTAACTAATCAGCACAAAAACTCCTAAGACAGCACTTTGAGCTTAAAAGGGTAATCCCAAGAAGTGGCGTGCAAATCTCACTTCCTATCCCAGTGGGTTGATGATGATCTCACACTAGCACAGCCTTAGGGCTATGCCTCCACTACAATCTGATCCCCATTTACCTTATAAATTATCATTTGTGTCACTTGAACCAAGAGTTTTGCTGTTGCCCTCATGTCCTGTGAGCTAAATTATTACTATAAAAATATAACTCAAAACATAGCTCTAAGGGTCACTATACTAAAGTATTATAGTATAATACCATAAAACTATCATTTGTTCCATTTGGACTTACAGCTTTGCTGTTGCCCTTATGACCTGTGAGCCAACTTATTAATATTTTCCAAAAACTCTGAGCAATGCACTAAAGTTCAAAACTCTTATGATATTAAGGTATAGTAACATAAAAACTATCAGTTGTGGCACTCTGACTAACAGATTTGCTATTGCCCTTGTAGCCAAGGAAATAGTAGTATAACTCCAAATAATAAATTCTATACATTAATTAAGCTTACAATTTCAAGTAAACTGAGCATAAGCAACATGGTCAAGTGCCTTAATATAAATAAAATATTTAGTCAGGGAAGCTGATTTAATTGAAGTATAATAGAGATGAAATAAATATACTTCAGTATAAGTCATCTATTAAAAGAGCAAACACTTTACAAAGTTATAAACTAAAAGCAATATAAATTTTATAATATTAGATAAATCCACTTTAGTTACTACAATTCAATTTGAACAGCAAATTTGGATAATCACACACAGAAAAGATGGGCGACTTTAATAACAAAAATAATATAACATGGGTGAGCGTCATGGCAAGTGGTGCGCTTAACGGTGCAACTAAGGGCAAGAAACGCCCTGAAGGGGGACCAGGAACCCAAGCCATAAAAAATTCGCAAACTCAGACACCGTCTGGGTTTATGGTATCTACTGTAAAGCATGCGCAATACATGTACATTCAATTCAACTAACCTTTGTCAAAGGTGGAACATGGGATCAGACTCTTCCTTAGGGATGAGTCACCAACTCTGTGGGAGAAAACATGTGAGGCACAGCCCTCACTTTTCCCTCACGTGGTGTACGTAGCCACCAACAACATGGGCTACAGCTGGATTGATATCAGTTTTGAAACACCCAATGAAGCCGATGCCACAGCAAAAATCTGCGTGGAAATTGCCCTCCCTGAATGCAAAAAAATTGTGTGCACCACGCGCACCAGATGGAACAAAGCAAAAACTTTGTTCATCTCCTTTGACTCGCTCCCCACCAACCTTCCTTGTAAGGTAATTGAGGAGGAGCTCTGCAAAGGTCTTGTGGCCTACGGAGAAATCCAACAACTTGAATTACAGCAATTTTGCTTAATGCCTGACCTGTGCACGGGCAAAGCTATCGATGTAATCAACCCCTTCCCAGAAGTGGAAGAGGATTTATCCAGAATTCCCCGCGTAGCAGAATTTCACTTTGCAGATGGGGGCCAGTCAGCTGCATTCTGAGTTACACTGGAATGCACACCACCCATTTGCAACCACTGTGGCTCACTGGGCCACAAGGAATATGCATGCCCTGTAAAAGAGGGCTTAATGGAAAATGATTTTTGTGAAGAAGCTATGGACGAAGATAATGAAAACTTCGCCAAAATGACTGATGGCCACCACCCATTCCGCTGGGGTGAAGATGGACTATACTCCATCGTGGACCCAGTTACAAGTAAACAGCGTAAAGAAGCACAAAAAGCCTGCAAGAGAGCAGCAGCTGAAGCGGCGGCACACGCGGAATCCGCCATTAACCACGGACAAATCTAGGAGGATATTTCAGATATTCTTCAAACCAATCAATTAGAACAATATGCTCAGGTCGAAAATTTTCACAGTAACCAGACTGAGCCACAAAGCGTCATCAGTCATGCACATACTGAGGAACAATGCAACCGCAATTTTGGTGAAAATGCGGTGCACAATGCAACAAAGTTGAACCTTAAAAATATAAAATCCAATCAACAACCCACATCAAATCAGCATGAGACCTGTGCAGGAAAAGTTGACACAAATGCAAAAAACTGCAATTCCCTTGAATCATTGGGTCAGATCAAGTGAACCAACAATGGCAGTGAAAGAGTTGGATTACAGATGTGGAGCATGGCCAAAATGAGCTGTGGTGGGATAGGACCAGAGGGTCCTCCCAACCGCTCCTGAGGCGCCGCGGGCACCTCAGTGTCAATAGGGATGTTAAATATCGCGGGAGCCAGGGCTCATACGTCCCAAGCCAAAAAGCTGGCATTCCTGCATTATCTCTTGTAGACATCTTGGCCATCCAAGAAACCCACTGCCTACAAGGGGAAGAAGAATCCTGGTCAACCAGGGTCGCACCATCACAATCAGTATGGACGTCTCACTGTGGGGTGATAGTCCAAAACAACAAAAAATTTAAATTTACAAATTCATCATCACACTTGCACAGTTGAGTCCTGGTAGCAACAATCACATGCCAAGATGAAATAATTTCGTTAGCATGTATCTACGCACCGTGCACTGCAACTGAGAGAATTTTTTTTTTAAATTTTTACTCTCACCCTCCCACCAGATATCATCATGTTAGGCGATTTCAACTGCTGGGATAACCCCAATACAGATCAATGGCCTAATCCCAGGGGATACCCACCTGAACACATTGAATATCGCACAATGAAGGCATCTCTTGGCTTACAGGATGCTCTTCCCCCCAATTCACCAATCCTTCCCCATATGACAAGACCCAACATACATGAGGGACTGCTCATATCGATGAGTCATATTGACCACATCCTCATCCCACAATCCCACCACTCAAGAATCTCCAAATTTACAACAAAAAAGATCAATTTCTTTGATCACCAATTAGTTACAGTGCAGTTAGCACCAACCCAATCCCACACACAGGTGTCGCCTTGGAGAAAACTTCACCCAGAAAATATAAGATTGCCTGAGATATCTGACTGGGTTGAAAACAAGGCTACAAACCCAGAATTCACAGCCCCATTCACTTTGGATCCCATCAGAACATGGGAAAATTTCAAAAAAGATTTAATCAACAAAACCTGACATATTGCATCTCACAAGTACACCGCAGACACAGCCACAATCAAGCGTACCTTGGCAGAACTAGACCACCTGAAAATAAATACTCCGTGATCTGGCTATAGCCCTAATTGGGGACGCAAATGGGCAGAAATTTCAGCCCAATTTAACAATCTCATCTTTGAACACCAACACAGAATCAAAGTATCAAAAAAAGTAAGTTCATAAAAGGAAGGTGAAACCTGTTTGACATACTTTTTCCACCAATTCCACTCCTGCAGAAACCAGCCCATGTGCACACAGGTCTGCAAGACCAACGGCACCATGGCAACTGACCCTGAGGAGGTCAAGGCGGAAGTACACTGCTATTACACCGAATTATATCGCGATATGCCAACAGATCCACAAAAAATTAAAGAATTTATTCAAACTGCCAAGATACAAAGTACACCACCAAATTACAATATACTATCACTTATTACATGGGAGGAGCTTTGGTAAACAATTCGCGGTGCACCACGTAGGAAATGCCCAAGGCCTGATGGGATACCCTACGAATTTTACAAAAAATATTTTCAACAAATTGCCCCCTCCTATTGGCATCAATGAACCAGAGTTTGTTGGAAACACGCCTATTACCAGGAGGCCATGAATCCTACGTTATAACCTTGTATAAAAAGGGTGACAAGTTGGACCTGGCCAACTGGCGCCCAATTGCACTCTCCAACACTGACACAAAAATTCTAACAAAAATTCTAGCAGCTAGATTAGGCGCAATTGCATCTGACGTCCTATCACCCAACCAGAATTGGGTTTAAACCATGGCGTTCAATCTGGAACAACATACACCCTGTTGCAAACATTTGCCAATCCAAAGCAACTGGTGCCCTGGTCTTCTTGGATCAGGAAAAGGCGTATGATCGTGTTAGCTGGCCATACCTAAAAGAATGTCTACATGCCTTCAAACTCCCACCAAGATTTATAAAATGGGCGATGCTCCTAACAGAATCTGTGACCATGGCTGTATGCGGCCCTGGAATCCTAACAAACAATATCAAACTACACAGAGGGCTCAAACAAGGGGATCCCCTCAGCCCACTGCTATACAATTTCAGCTTTGACCTGCTCCTCCGAGTAACTGACTCACGTCTCATGGGATAACTGCACAAGGACAACCAACAGTCGAGATACTGGCCTTTGCAGATGACTGCATAGCAGGTATAGCAAACAATGAAGATGCCCAACAGCTGGAACACACTCTAGAGGAATACTCCAAGGTGAGCAATGCATCACTCAACAAAAGGAAGACAGAAATAATCCTCTTAGGCAAATACACAAACAATTGGGCCACAACATCAGAACCTCACACTAACACTTGAGGAAAAAACCCAATTATTTTACCTTTTGCAACACCTCCCACCACCACTCCTGTCTGACACCTTGGAATCTGGCTAGAATCAGGGGGATATGCTAATGAGACAATGGAAAGTAGCCTGTTACAATGGGTATCCAAACGCGTCGCCTCCCTCAAGGGAAGAACCCCAGGATTAACAGGACGAGTTACAGTTGCTAACTCGCTCATCCTCCCAATACTGTGGTACCAGGCCCATGCGATAGCCTTCTCACCTACCTTTATAACCTCAATTCGCGCGCTTATCCAGGGCTGGCTGTGGCCTGGCTCTCACCCTCCTATACGGATGGAAACACTATTTGGCCCACGCTCAAGCGGAGGCATGGGGCTAATAGATTTTGAGAGCCATACCAATCACATCCTAGGTACCTGGATAAAGGAAATCCTTGCTCCAGACCTCCTGCAACAACATTGGTCCAGAGCAGCAAGGACTAACTTTGCACAGGCGCTCAAATTAACTAACCCACATAGTCCACCCAGACTACTTTCATACCTTGACAAGCACCCTACTGCAACGAGTCTGCATGGAACCTCCCCTCATTTCAAACATATCCTCTGAACTATCCGCCATATGGGATGGACCATAGAGAACATGGGTACTATACAGGGAAGGGGACGACCCAGCCCCCAATTCAAATTAAGAAACCCAGAAAACCACCCCCAGAGGGATATGCTCGCAACAACCCCAAGCATAGCTAGGATAGAATACCTAGATATGCTGGACATTCCCTATGATTTAACCACACAGAAAGCAATGTGGAAAATGACACACCACCCACTCCTACAGCCAAGGATAAGAGCAAACGCCTGGCGCTGTTTGAGAAGGACCTATAGGATGGCGGACTGCTCCAACTCCCTCCATAAACATGTGCAGTATGTGGAGGGGAGGGATCCCTACATCACCACCTAGAAACATGCCCCCCAACCAAAGCTATATGGCAGGAAGTCGCACGCCTGCTCAAGATTCAAAATTAACAGGAATTCTCGATATCAAAGAGCATCTTTGCGCTCCAGATTGAGTCACCAATCCCATCTACCCTCCGCTCCTTAATAATACTCATTGTAATTTGGAATATACACACAATTGCATTAGATGCGTTCAAGGGCACAGTCCCAACCATTCATGAGATTATTAACAGATTCCATGTCCACTTACTAGAGCACTTCCAAGCCTGGCTCTAGGGATATATGAGACCAAGAAAAAAGCGCTCATAGAATCATGGTTCCCACTCTGGTTCCTCCACACAGACCCTTTCCTTCACACCTGCTCCATAGCAGGGGAAACCCCCTGGGAGTAGTGCACCAACCCCCCCATACCTGGCAGTCCCGCTGGCAACAGGGGTAACTTGAGTACCCTGGGGTGCCCAATTTTTTATATTTCTTAGTTATTCTCTTAGTTTCACATATATTTGGTAATGTCTGTCCCCTGGTCGGCTTACCTCAGTTAAATAAAAATATAAGATAAATCATTAATCATGGTTATATATTTAGGATATTAAAAATTTAAAAAAAAAACTCATTATAATAAAATTTATTACCAAGCTATCACTTCTTGCTAGTAACCAATTATTTTAAAGTTAATTTTTAGTAGATAGAAAAATATTAAACCCTAACTTAATTATATTAGTAAGTATATATGATAACAAATAGAATATATTAAATCAAAAATAAACTACTAACTTATATTAGATTAATTAGAAAGATTAAAACTTACCTTTAACCTAATAATAAATATAGTTGACAAAAGTTTAAGATGAGATCAAAATTAATAACTTTACTAAAATTAATACCAAGCAAAAAAACCTCACCTTAAAAAGATATTTATAACTATTTCAGATGATTACAGATGGTAAATCAAAAACATACCCACCAAAACTAATTTATCACCACCAAAGGCTTACAGTGAAAAGATATTAATCAATTTAAATTTTAAATGGTCATACTGAAGTCAAGCATCTAGTAAAGCATTATAATTAAATGCTATAGTTAGTAAAATAAGTAAACTACCAAAAAATTACTTTAAAAAGATATCAATGACTATATCAGATTGTGGATTTTATACTGGAAGCAAACATATAGTAAAGTAAAACATCAATATCTATAGGTAATGAAAAATGTAAAATTATCAAAAGGCTCAAAACAAAATAGGAATTGATTTACATATCAGACCTAAAATACTTATGCTTACCTTGGTGATGAGACCATAATACTGCAATTTAATTGAGAAAGTTTTAATAAAATTAAATAGTTAATATATGTAAACTTTATACTTCATTATAATGGGGAGGCAAGTTAAAAGTTTTCTGGCCTACCTATAAACAGGATTGCTATTTATATGTTAATAACAATGATATAAGTATCAAATAGTCAATTTATAGTGTATTAGTATCTTATACTTCATACTCATAAGTGGAGCTTGAATTTAATATGATTTTATTGGTTAAAGAATATGGGTAAGTTACAAATATAAAACTACAGATTGATTTGAAATATCTGGTATCAAATCATCTATATAAATGTTAAGAATTTAGAATCAGAGAATTCATTTTACCTAATTTAGGATACTACAATTACCCCAGAAGGGTCTATATTAGAGTGGGGGGTACATGTTATTAAATTAAAACTAAAACCGTTTCTATCAGATTAGACTGATCAGATAATGGTAGATCATATAATAGTAAATTTTATCTAATTTGCTACAAAATATAGGCTAAAATTCTTCATATTAGTATAAACTAAAGTATTTTTTAATCAGATTAGATTACTTTGATAACAATTACTTATACTAATAGAATTTTCCAAATGACTATATACAATAAAATTTTATACTCTAATAATTCAATCTAAACTAGATCTATTTTAATCAGAAGGATCCTTTAGATAAAGTTAAAGCCTAATTTATACTAATAAATTTATCCAATTAGCTGCTCATGATTTAAATTATAATATAACTTAATATTTAGATCAAAACTAAAGCTATCTTAATTTTAAATTTAAAATTTTATTTGGGGAAGGCTGACCATAGGATGGACACTTCCAATATAAAAATAAAGCTATCTGTATCAGATTGGATTGATTGTAAGAAGTTAAATCATCATACTTATAAATTTTATCTGAATAACTGCATTTAATTTAGTTTAAAGCTCTAAAATACGTTATAGCCATTCTAATCAGATTAGATTAATTAGATTATGTAAATAATACTTACAATATTTATACAATTGGCTTTTTTTCTTTTTTTACCGCTCAAAGACACTTTTGAGTGATTTTAAATTCAGGTTTTATTTATTCCACAGCCGTCTGCCCAAACCTATTCTTTGATGTCCTTGGCTCCGCCGCCTGCCACCCCAGTGTGGGGCAGTGGTGCACCCCCACCTAGCATTTTCTGCCCCGCGGGCAAGTGCATTTGGACAGGCTCAAACAGCCCGCCCACTGCTTCCAGCCATTTTGTCCCCCCACGGGACTTAGCGCTCCACCTGGCACGCGTCCAACCTTCTCACCCCCATCCTCTCACCCTCCCTCGCTCTGCCATTCACTATTGCCTCAGAGTGGATTATGGGTGTTTGTTCCCATATGCTGATAAGGCAATTATTGACCTAGCCACTGTGGCCTTTGCGCCACCTGGCTTTATAGACTTCCACCCTTTCAAGGGTTACTTTGACGTTGGGTTCCAATCTGAGGAGGATGCTGAAGCAGCAACACAAAATCCTCTAATTTATAAAATACCCCCATTCCCACAACCCATACTCGCCTCCCTTCAGACACCACACTGGTGGTATCCTTTGCAAATCTCCCATCCCACCTTCCACCCCAGGTTTTGTATGACCAGATGGTCGCGGGGCTCTAGGCTTATGGCACTCAGCCCAACCTCATCTTTCCATTCCATCTGGTGTGGAGCACCTTGCTGCTCCTCGTGCAACAGCCATTATCATCCCACATCACCCTACCATAGCCCAACAAATCCCACCCCGCGCTAGTGTGGCTGCAGCGCCTGATCATTTCTTTTGGGCTCAAATTGATAAATGGTAGGCAGATATGTTCCCTCTGCTTTGGCCTCGACCATGCAAAAAAAGTGTGCCCTCAGGCCAATTCCACTGCTGCGGCTTCTGAGCCCCCCTCTGGAGGTTCAGTATGGGGCGCTTTGCTGCCCCCTCCCACCCTCCAATCTCACTTAGTGGGCCCGCATGGAAAATCAGCCCCCCCAAAACCTCCAGCCTCACTCTCCCACCTAAATCTACCCCATCCAATCAGAGCAATGATTGGACCACCATTGGCACCCAAGCTGCCGCCCATTCACCCAATCCCACCCACCCAAATTTGAACGCCATTATTCCAGTGAACCAAAATACATGGGATCTATTGGCTGAGACTGATGAATCAGGTAATGTCCTCATTAGTAAGCATACAGGTCAACCTCTCTGCCAATTTGATTATGGTCAGGCAGAATTTTTCCTTCCAGACTTCGATGAAACCCCTACCCCTCACCATTTCACTCCTATGCCCAATACAGCCCCCTTTCAAAGTGACCACCAGCTCGCCTTAGCTGCGGTGGCCTCTCCTCAGTGCCTGAAACTACACACCGCGGTGGCCCAGTCAGTGGCTCAGCTCCAGCATGGCCTGCCCACCCTCTTCTTCCCCCCAACTTCCCTGAATCTCCCTGCAGTGACATCTCAAAACTATTCAATGATGCTGAAGTTGCTGTTATGAATGTCGCAATGCTTGCTTCATTCAACCCCTCAGCCAAAATCACCCACCACAGTATCTCCCTTTTCACCCAACTTCCTGAAGCCCGCAAAGAAGCTGAAATTCTCCTCGCAGCTTTTGTTGAATCACTCTCACATCATTATCTTGATGTTGAAGTGGAAAACTCTTACTACGCTGACCTCCACCCCCACTATGCAGATGCCCCAACGCCCTGGCTTCTCTGCTCTGGTCTGGTACTGTAACCAACATCCCATGATTGAGGTGGGTCTTTCTGAAAACCAACCCCCTGACCCCTCCTCACCCTCTGCCATGGTGGGTTAGCGGTTTCTGCATCCCACTTGGTTAGTAGTTTTATTTTGTCATTTTGGGTGTTGTGATTCGGTACTGTCCATCCCCTGATTGGCGTACCTCAAATAAATCAAATATTTATATGATTGGCTGCATTTATATAGTTTAAAATAAAGTTAGATCAAACTTTAACATTTTTAATCATATTAGATCAGTTAGGTTAAGTTAAATCATCAAACGTATATAAACTTATCCAATTGGCTGCATTTGATATATTTTAAAGCTTTAAATTTAGATTAAAACATACCATTCTAATCAAATTAGATCAATTTAGAAAACTCTAAATTTATATTAAAAACTTACCATTCTAATCAGATTAAATCAATCAAATTATATCAAATCATAATAATTATAATTTTTCTGATTGGCTGCATTTAATATAGTTTAAAACTTTAATTTTAGAATCAGATTAGATCAAATATAATTAAAGTTATGCTTTAGTATTAAAAAGGATAAATTTTATAGGTGGCATAATTATATTTTATTAATGAAGCGGAGAATAGTGTTATCTATGAGATATCTATTTTACAATATAATTTTAATACATTTTGCTATTTTGTGGAGGATCTGCTTTAATAGATATTTTTTTATATAGTAATAGTTTTATCTAAGGAGAATCTAGTCAAATATAATCTTAAATAAATCTGATAAACAGGTTTATTCATGATCATTAGAAAATTAGATGATATAATTTATATATAAAGATTCCTATTATATATTATAATTAAATATATCTGATAGGCAGTATCATTTATGATTATTGGAAAATTGGTAAATAAATAGATTTGATAGGCAGTATTATTCATGTTTATTTATTGGAAAATTGGATAATATTTTACATTAATATTTGAGTTTTTATATATAATCTTACAAATACCCCAAATATTTCCAAAGGCATGCTCACTATCAGAGTGGGGGTCATAAAGTAAGGTTAAAGCTTTTAGATTTGCTCCAAATTAAACTTGGGGGTCAAAAAACTATTTCTAAGTGACCTGATTGCCTAAATATGGGGTTAGCATCGCCAAAAGTGAAACAATTTAAGATATCATAAACCAAAATAAAAAGTCACAAAACCCCCCAAAACAGTACCCTGAGCTTAAATTTTTACCCCAAGAAAATATGTGCAAATCTCACTTCCTAGATGGGGGTATTGAAGATAAGCTCGCACCAGCACAGCCTTAGGTCTGTGCCTCCACTACACTGAGCCCTATTTACCTTTATAAAACCATCATCTGTCCCACTTGGACTAACAGATTTTCTGTTGCCCTTGTGCCCTGATAACCAATTTATTATATTAAAACACAACTCTGAGCAATGCTTTAAGATTTAAAATGCTTATGATAGGATGTTATAATGCCATAAAAGTACCATTTGTGCCACCTAGACTAACAACTTTGCTGTCATCTTTGTGGGTGGGGAATTTGTAGAATAACTTCATATAAGAACTCAATAATATAATTAAGCTCACAAACTTAAACAAACTGAGTATAAGCATTGAGATCAATTGATTTAGTTCAGATTAAAATATAGCTATTCATGGTTATTTGATTTAGGTGAATTATAGTATAAATTGAATAGGAATCAAAATAAGCAACCATTAAACGAGCAAACACTTTAATATAGTCACAATAGAATAAAGGTAATATTATCTGAAATTTATAATTATTGATACTGATTAAATTGTTAATATATCAGAATAACGTAAACTAAGCATAATTTAACTTGCCATTAATATCTCACAGCTCAAAAAAGCAATACATATAAATATATTATAGTAGATCAAGTAGAAAAGAACAAAACTTACCTTGAAAATTATATTGGCAAATGTTTAGGATGGTAACAGCTCAAAGTGAAATCAATCAAAATCAACAAAACTACTACTTTATATTAAATCAAATAAATATATTATAAAACTTACCCTGATAATATTAGTAAACATAGACAATTAAAATAGGTTATGCTGACATCAAAAATAATAAAATTACTAAAATTACTACCACATAAGAAGCAAAACTATCCTTAAAATGATGTTTACAATCATTTCAGATGATTGCAGATGATCATATTGGAAACAACCATCTAGTGAAAATTAAGTATAATCAAAAAGTTACCTTAAAAGATAACAATGAACAAATCAGATCACAGATGAGAATACTGGAGAAAAACTTCTAATATATTTAATAAATTAATAACTATAAAAGTACCATCTAGTACTAAAAAAATAACTATAAAAGTAAAATATAAGTAAAACCAATAGAAAGCTTACCTTAAAATGAGCTCAATAGCACACTTCAAATTTAAGAATGTCATGCTGGATCAATAATCTATAAACTATTAACTAAAATATTTTTTACTGCCAAAATATAAATATACATTAAGTGAATATTTTTCCTAAATAACTTAAATCTATTTAAACAAACTTATCTTTGTGTTAAAATTAAAATCCCGCATTTTAAGTAAGCATAATAAAATATCCATCTAGTAAAAGATTTCCTAAATCTAAGATAACTAAAACCTTTTAATATGCTTACCTATACAATAAAATCATTAAACTGCAATTTAAATGAGGACAATAAAAACAATAATCTAGTGAATATTTTCCTACATCCTATATAACCAAAAACTAAAAAAGTACTTACCTTTACATTGAAATTGAACTTCTGTAATTTAGGTAGGGATAATTAAAATGACAAGCTAGTGAATAGTTTTCCTAAATCTTAACTAACAATAAACTAAAAAGTGCTTACCTTTGCATTAAAATTATAATTCAACAAATTAAGCAAAGATAATAAAAACATCTATGTGAAGTTTCTTTTTACTAAATCATAAAAACTAAAAACTAAGAAGTTCCTACCTTTGCATTAAAATTATAAATTTGGAATTTAAGTGAGGATAATGAAAATAACTAATTTGAGAATCTTTTCCTAAATAATAGTTAACCAAAAACTAAAAAGTGCTTAATTTCTCATTAAGTTTATTATTCTGCAATTTATAGAATAGGAGTGGAGGATACCCCAGTGGTAGAAATGGACCTCTATCAACGCCTCCCCAAGTTTGATTCCAGTACAAGAACTTTGGTTAGGGGACTATTATGACTGTGTTTGCGTTGAGCACCAATTCCCCAAACTGAGATAGCAAATAGCTAAGACAGTCCATGGAGTTCCTGGCCTATCATATGCTGTGCATGGAGGTTTTCCAGATTTATACTCCTTTCCCATGCATTCAATTTTCCTCTTAATCAATGCGGTATTGTCCCCAGGTTGGCCCACCTCAATAAGATTTTAAAATTATTTTGCAATTTAAGTAGGGGCGTTATTACTACATTTTTTTTAATAAATACTATGATATCTTTAATTTATATTCTTATTCTAATACTTAGGTTTATATTTATTGTTGGAAATAACTTACCTAAAATGTGATAGCTATTTATGCGTTCCCATCATTTTAAAAAGCTTTAAAAATCAATTTCCAACAACAGTTTACATCAAGTTCATCAGTGAAGCTTAATTTAAAAGTGATTTTAATGGTTGAAGCTTTTGCAGTTAAATTTTATAGATTCAAAAGCTTTAGCATCAAATCACATATATTTATTCTAAATATTGAAATAACTTGAAGATTCAGAGAATAATTTTATATTTTAAATCTTTAGAAACCTCCAAGTAGGGGAAGATACCCCAGTGGTAGAGTATGGACCCTCTACCACTGCCTCCTGAGTTTGATCTTAGTAATGGACTTTGGGTAGGGGACAATTTTGACTGTGTTGGTTTTGTGCACCAATGCCCCAAACCAAGATAGCAAATAGCAAAGGCGGTCCATAGAGTTCCTAGCCTATCATATGCCATGCATGGAGGTTTTCCAGGTTTATCCTTCTTTCCCATTTTCTTCACTTCCCTAATCAGTGCGGTATCATCCCAGGTCAGCCCACCTCAAATAAAATATAAAAAAGAATTTCTCCAATTATCTGAATTAACTGCCACCTCAGGGTGGGGGTAGAAAAACTAGATTTCAGCTCTTGCATTTTCTGAAATTAAAGTTGGGGGTCAAGAAGCTAGTCAAAATATGGTATTTCATTAAAAAGGTATGTTGAGAATCTAGTTTATGTTAATTTAAATAAATCTGATATATATATTTATTAAATTAATTCAATTTATTCAAGGTACGCTGACCAGGGGATGGACAGTACCAAATCACAACACCCAAAATGACAAAATAAAACTACTAACCAAGTGGGAAAGCGGAAACTGCTACCCCACCATGGCAGAGGGTGAGGAGGGGTTGGTTTTCAGAAAGACCCACCTCGATCATGGGATGTTGGTTACAGTACCAGACCAGAGCAGAGAAGCCAGGGCGTTGGGGCATCTGCATAGTGGGGGTGGAGGTTAGCTTAGTAAGAGTTTTCCACTTAAACATCAAGATAATGATGGGAAAGTGATTCAACAAAAGCTGCGAGGAGAATTTCAGCTTCTTTGCGGGCTTCAGGAAGTTGGGTGAAAAGGGAGATACTGTGGTGGGTGATTTTGGCTGAGGGGTTGAATGAAGCAAGCATTGCGACATTCATAACAGCAACTTCAGCATCATTGAATAGTTTTGAGATGTCACTGCAGGGAGATTCAGGGAAGTTGGGGGGGAAGAAGAGGGTGGGCAGGCCATGCTGGAGCTGAGCCACTGACTGGGCCACCGCGGTACATAGTTTCAGGCACTGAGGAGAGGCCACCGCAGCTAAGGCGAGCTAGTGGTCACTTTGAAAGGGGGCTGTATTGGGCATAGGAGTGAAATGGTGAGGGGTAGGGGTTTCATCGAAGTCTGGAAGGAAAAATTCTGCCTGACCATAATCAAATTGGCAGAGAGGTTGACCTGTATGCTTACTAATGAGGACATTACCTGATTCATCAGTCTCAGCCAATAGATCCCATGTATTTTGGTTCACTGGAATAATGGCGTTCAAATTTGGGTGGGTGGGATTGGGTGAATGGGCGGCAGCTTGGGTGCCAATGGTGGTCCAATCATTGCTCTGATTGGATGGGGTAGATTTAGGTGGGAGAGTGAGGCTGGAGGTTTGGGGGGGCTGATTTTCCATGCGGGCCCACTAAGTGAGATAGGAGGGTGGGAGGGGGCAGCAAAGCGCCCCATACTGAACCTCCAGAGGGGGGCTCAGAAGCCGCAGCAGTGGAATTGGCCTGAGGGCACACTTTTTTTGCATGGTCGAGGCCAAAGCAGAGGGAACATATCTGCCTACCATTTATCAATTTGAGCCCAAAAGAAATGATCAGGCGCTGCAGCCACACTAGCGCGGGGTGGTATTTGTTGGGCTATGGTAGGGTGATGTGGAATGATAATGGCTGTTGCACGAGGAGCAGCAAGGTGCTCCACACCAGATGGAATGGCAAAGATGAGGTTGGGCTGAGTGCCATAAGCCTAGAGCCCCGCGACCATCTGGTCATACAAAACCTGGGGTGGAAGGTGGGATGGGAGATTTGCAAAGGATACCACCAGTGTGGTGTCTGAAGAGAGGCGAGTACGGGTTGTGGGAATGGGGGTGTTTTATAAATTAGAGGAGTTTGTGCTGCCGCTTCAGCATCCTCCTCAGATTGGAACCCAACGTCAAAGTAGCCCTTAAAAGGGCGGAAGTCTATAAAGCCAGCTGGCGCAAAGGCCACAGTGGCTAGGTCAATAATTGCCTTATCAGCATATGGGAACAAACACCCATAATCCACTCTGAGGCAATAGTGAATGGCGGAGCGAGGGAGGGCGAGAGGATGGGGCGAAAAGGGTGTACGCGCGCCAGGTGGAGCGCTAAGTCCCATGGGAACGAAATGGCTGGAAGCAGTGGGCGGGCTGTTTGAGCCCGTCCAAACGCGCTTGCCCGCGGGGCAGAAAACGCTAGGTGGGGGTGCACCGCTGCTTCACACTGGGGTGGCAGGCGGCGGAGCCAAGGACATCAAAGAATAGGTTTGGGCAGACGGCTGTGGATAAATAAAACTTGAATTTAAAATCGCTCAAAAGTGATTTTGAGTGGTAAAAGAAAGAAATATATTTATTAAATTAATCTGATAGTTACTTTATTAATTAAACATCAGAAAATTTAGAGAATCTGTTTATATTTTGAAATTCTTTTATATTTGATTATACTAAAATAGATCTGATTCTGATAGACATTAATATTCATGTTTGTTTATAAAAACTGGATAACATGTTTTATAATGAGATTCAAGTTTATATGTAAAAATTTCACAAATACCTCTAAGATCTCTAAAGGCATGCTCATCATCAAAGTGCGGGTCATAAAGTGAGATTAAAGCTTTTTGATTCACTCCAAATAAACTCAGTTGTTAAAAAACTACCTTTAAGCAACCTGATTATTTGAATCTGGGTGCTGAATTTTTAGTCTACTTCAGTTGGCTGGTTCTTCTTCTGCGGTATGTTGGCTTTTTATACATCTATTGTATGGTGACAATAAACCAGATGGTGACTCTGGTTCTAAGTTATAACTCCTTGGTAATAGCACTTCAAAGTTGTATTTTTCTGTTGTTACTTGGATGATAGCATGCTACCCTGATCTTACTGATCCCAAGTAAATTCTAAACTAATACAACATAATGTATTAAACACAAAAAGCTTATAAGTTAAAATATAAACTAGTGGTAATAGTTGATTGTACTTTATTAGTATCAACTTGGAGATAATTTGTAGGGTATGATGTTTACCACATCTTACCCACGATGTCACATTTTCAATGGTACTTGGCCAGAGGAACACGTAAAATGTTTGTTTGAGTGTCTATAATCCTTCAACTCAGGGCATCTTACATGGCCTCAGGGTCAGTGTAAATTTTGTTAATATTCTCAAGACAGCATTTCAGATGCATCTGCAAATAGCTGAATTGATTCTCTTTCTCAAGCAATCAGCAGCACATACCAAGGCAATTTGTACCACTAGTTAGTAATTAATTTGATCAAAACTTGATTGACATTAGAAAACTAATTTTGACTTTGACCAACAAAGCCCATATGCCTGAGTCATTAAGTTGATACTTGATATTAAGTCTAACTTAACCAACAAAGCCCTCAAGCCCATGTCATCATAGTTGAATATTATAAAAGTGAAATCGCTAGGCCACAAAACCCCAAGTTTGGATATACTTTTTAGTATTAGATCCAAGTTTGGATATACTTAGGATATTTTTGGTTTATAATTACTTACAATCTAGATTTAGTCAACCACAACACTGGGGTTAGCAATAGCGAAAGCAAAACAATTTATGATGTCATAAACCTAACGGTAAAGCCTAAAACCCCCAAAAACAGCGCCCTGAGCTTAAAGTGGTTGCTCAAGAAAATGTGCACAAATCTCACTTCCTAGCTTCATATGTTAAAGATGAGCTTGCACTGGCACAGCCTTAGGGCTGTGCCTCCACAATGCTCTGAGTCCCATTTATCTTTTACAATCTATAATTTGTCCCACTTGAACTAACAACTTCACTGTTGTCCTCATTCCCTGTGAGCTAACTATTCACTGAGCCCCATTGACCTTAAAAACTATCATTTGTCTCACATGGACTAACAGCTTTGCTGTTGCCCTCATTCCCTGTGAGCTAACTATGCTCTGAGTCCCATTTACCTTTGAAAAACTATATTTTGTCCCACTCAGACTAACAGCTTTGCTGTTGCCCTAATGCTCTTTGAGCTAACTTATTACTATTAAAAATAACTCTGAGCAATGCTCTAAGGTTCAAAATGCTTATATTAGTATGGTATAATAACATAAAGCCTATCATTTGTGCCAAATGGAAGTTTTGCTTTGCTTTTACCCTCATGGCTAAGAAAATAGTAGCATAACACCAAATAAAAACTCTATAATTAACTAAGCTTACAGACTCAAGCAAACTCACCATAATTAATTTAATCAAATGCCTTAATACAAATAAAAATTTTATTAGTCAAGAATATCTGATTTAATTGAGGTATAGTAGATATTAAATAAGTATGTTTCTTTTTAAGTCAACCATTAAAAGACCACGCACTCTAACAAAGTCATAATAGTTTAAAGCAACATTAATAGCTAAATTAGATAAATCACAGATAATGATTAGATTATTTAAAATATTAAAACCTGAAAAAAACTCAGCATAATAAAATTTGGCACCAATCTATCACTTTTTTAATGAGCAATTATTTTAAAGTCACTTTATAATAGAGCAAGGAAAACAATAAACCCTACCTTGATGATATTAGTGAACATAGATGATAACAGATATAATATAATTAAATTAAAAACAGAGTTAATAACTTGTACTAAATCAAGTAAAAATGTTAATTGCCATGAAGATAATAATAGATATAGGTGATACCATATAATTTATGCTGAGATCAAAATCAATTATATATTAAACATAATACTGAGTTAGAAACAAACCTCATCTTAAAATGATGTTTGTAGCCATTTCAGATAGATGCCAAAATCAAAATTGACAACATTAAACTATTATATTAGATCAAATAAAGATATTAAAACTTACTTTAAGGATGTTAGTAAACATAGATGATAACAGATAGTTTAGCTGAGATCAAAACCAGTAACATTACTAAAATTATTACCAAGTAAGAAATATAAAAACTCACCTTGAAAAGATATTTTTACCCTTTCAGATGATTACAAATGTGTAAATCAAAATTACACCTACAAAATTAGTCACCATCAAAGGCTTACAGTGAAAAGATATTATCCAAATCAAATTTCAAATGGCCAAACTGGAGCTAAACATCTTGTAATTCACCAATATTAAATAATATAATCAGTAAAATAAGTAAAACATCAAAAAAACTTACTTTGAGAAGATATCAAAATTCATTTAAGATTTTGGATGTTGTGCTGGAATTAAACATCTAGTAAAATAAAACATTAATATCTATATTAGTAATAATATATAAAACCAAAAATGTAACACAAAATGATATAACTATATTTCAGTCTTAAGGGAGGATACCCCAGTGGTAGAATAATGACCTCTACTGCTGCCTCCCCAAGTTCAATTCCAGTACAGGAACTTTGGTAGGGGATGAATATGACTGTGGTGGCATTGCACACTAATGCCCTGAACTGAGACAAAAAATAGCAAAGGCAGTCCATGGAGTTCCTAACCTATCATATGCCGCGCATGGAGGTTTTCTGGATTTTATACTCCTTTCCCATCTATTCAATTTCTCCTCAATCAGTGCTTTATCATCCCCAGGTTGGCCCACCTCAAATAAAATTTAATATATTTCAAACTTAAATATTATGCTTATCATGGTGGTGAGACTAAAATTCTGCACTTTAAGTGGTAATAATATCAACAATTTAGTAAATATTTTACCTATGTAACTAAAAACTATTAAAATGCTTACCTTTGAGCTAGAATAACAAAGTTGCAATTTAAGTGGGTCAATCAAAACAACAATTAGTGAATATTTTTCCTAAATCTTAAATAACTAAAAACTTAAAAGTGCTTGCCTTTGCATTAAAAATACAATTCTGAAATTTAAGTAAGGATAACCAAAATGACAATCTAGTGAATGAATTTTCAAAATCCTAAAGTAGCCAAAAACTAAAAAGTACTTACCTTTGTGTTAGAAATTACAATTCTATAATTTAATTGAGGATAAAACAACAATCTAGTTAATGTTTTCACTAAATCTTAAAAGAATAAAAATTAAAAAGGGCTTACCTTTGAGTTAAAATTACAAATCTGAAAAATTAAGTGGGGACAATCAAAACTACAATTTAGTGAATTATTTCTGTACTCTTTTATAATTTTAAATTTATTATGGGGAAGGCTGACCATGGGACGGACACTTCCAAATATGACTCAGATGAGACAAAACTTAGTACCAGGTGAGGCACCCCAGAGAAGCGATGCTATCTCTTGTTGCCAGCGGGAACGCCACTTATGGGAAGGGGGAGGGAACGTGTGTAGTGGGCGTAGCCACTATTGAGCACATGTGGAGGAAGGGGTCTGATTTGATGAACCAGACTGGGAACCAGGAGGAGACCAGCTGCCAGCGACGTGGTGGGAGATATCCAAACATCCACGCTTGAAAGTGATCCACCAAATGAGACCGGAATCTGTGGACAGCTTCAGGGAGGGTGGGAATGGATCCGGCGATGGCATCCAAGACAATCGTGTGGATAGTCCACATGGCGATTGCAACCACCAGAGCATGAAGGGAGGGTGGGAGGGGGAGGCCATTGATGAAGCAAACATATCTCTTGACAGACTGAAGGGATGTGTTTGATCCTGGCCTAGCAGACGTTGGACTTCGCGCCATATTACTTTAGAGGTGGGGCACTTCTCCAGGCAGTGAAACAGCGTTCCATACTGGCCACACACGACACAGGATGAGTGTAAAGCATTAGAGCGCTCAGCTGTACAATACACCCGCCTCAGGCAGCGCCACACATGGGAGCGGACTTGAGGCTGCAACAGAGGATGGTGTGCGTATTTCCAGATAGTCTTTTGGGTCTCAGTGGAATAAGGGATGTCCATCATGTCCAGGTAGTCCACCCTGGATAGGACTTGGGGTCGAATGGGGATCACGTCATCTTGGATGGGTAGCCCCTGTACCTCTTGTGTGAACTGAGGAGAGGGGCGGCCTCTTCAGGTTGTATGTCCACTAATACGAATTCTCCACTCTGCGCTTTGCATGGAGAGTAGGATTCGTTTGTAGTGGGTTTTGGTCCCGTGAGGACCTGTGGCTGATGTGTGTGATGCGAGGTATTTCATCAGGGAGTGGGGGTTTGATGGATTGTTGAGGCCCAAGGCTTGGGAGAAGTTGGAGTGGGCCGCGCGGGACCAGTGTTGGGATGGGAGTGTAGGAGCAGTGACGGCCGCAATCCAGGTGCCTAGGATCTTGGCGGCATGGGCTTTGAAGTCAAGTAGCCCATGCCACCATGATGATGAGGGCCAAACATGACCTCTAGCCGTACAGGTGGAGGGCGGCCTGACCAAAGCCAACCTTGTAGCAAAGCATACAGGTATTTGAAGAAGCTTGGGGAGAAGGGGATGGCGTGGGCTCCAAACCAGACTTTGGATAGGAGCATAGAGTTGGCAAGAACAACCCTGCCAGTGAGGGTAGTAGGGTGGGCTCTGAGAGAGGCGATTCGCTTCATCACGTTGTCCAGTATATGGCACTCCATTACTGCTGACACGTATCCTCCTGCCTCCAACCCCACGCCCAGATGGCGTACCGGTCCTATGGTAGGTCGCAGCACAAAGGGGAGCACCAGTGGAGCGGTGTGTTTTGAGTTAGTAAGGCGTGGACTTGGGCGAGCAGATGGGCTGGGTTGGGAACTACTTGCTGGGGCCCAGCAGTTCTGAAACCGACCAAGGAGGATGATTTCAGTTTTGGAGGCGTTCAGTGCCACGTTGCTTACCTGGGAATATTCCTGGATGAGGGCTTCAAGCGCGCGTGCATCTTTGTTATTAGACACCCCCACCACGCAATCATCTGCAAATGCCATCATCTTGACTGGGGTTTGGCCTGGCACATGGACCCAAGTGAGTTGGGCATTCACATTTCGCAGTAGTGGGTCAAGGCTGAAGTTGTATAAGAGTGGGCTCAGGGGGTCCCCTTGTCGCAGGCCCCTTTGAGGATGGACTACTTCCGTTAGGAAACCTGGGCCACGCACAGCCATTGTTGCAGATTCTGTGAGCAGCATCACCCAGTTAATGAAGCGGGGAGGGAGGCGGAATTGTTGGAGGCAGGCCCTAAGGTATTCACAGTTTACTCTATCATAGGCCTTTTGGTGGTCCAAGAATACAAGTGCCCCAGAGGCTGTGGACTGACACACATTAGCCACAGAGTGCACGTTATCCCAAATTGACCTTCTGGGGATGAAACCAAATTGTTCTGGAGTGATGGTGGCAGATGCTACAGTCCCTAAACGGTTAGCCATGATTTTTGTTAAAATTTTGGTGTCTGTGTTTGTTAGAGAAATGGGGCGCCAGTTGGCTAAGTCTAGCCTATCCCCTTTCTTGAAGAGTGTGACTGTAAAAGCCTCATGTCCTCCTGGTAGGAGGCGTGTTTCCAACAGGCTTTGGTTGAGTGAGGCTAGCAGCAATGGGGATATATATTTAAAATATTTTTTGTAGAACTCATATGGAATGCCATCTGGGCCTGGGCATTTTTGGTTTGGCGCACCGCAAATGGTAGTCCATAATTCATTCGGAATAATTAAATTCATTATTTCCGGGTATCAGAAAATGGTGCGGATATGAGCTCTGGCGAGAAATTCCGCCATTTTGGCCGGCTGAATTGGTTCGGCTCAGTATAACTCGGAGTAATATCTTTACATTTCGATTGCCACTTCAGCCGGTGTGTCCACAATAGAATTATCCAAACTTCACACCTGTGTACAGGCCACGCTCTGGCGTGGTGCAAAAATTTTTTTGAAGAAGTATGCGGTGCACTTGTCACCTTTAGTGATGCATGTGGCCCTGTATTGGACACAAATCCGATGTTTGTGTTGCCTTTCAAGTGCGTTGAGGTGGGCTGCTGCCTCCGCCCACTTCTGGCCCTATGCAGGGCTATATCCTGAGGCTGGAATGTTGGACTCCAAGTGGGCCAATTCTGCCAGTGCACGCAATATAACCGCCAATGTGGCTTGTGAGCGTCTGGATGAGAGATGGCGATAGTGGCGGATGGTGTCTTCTTTGAAAGTTGCCCATGTGGAAATGGGGTCCGTGCAAAACGGTGCAACAAACGATTTTGCCAAAGTTGCCTCTTCCACCCACGTGGAAAATCC